>PISX010002024.1:0-173598 GCA_004024625.1 Mellivora capensis | reverse complement strand
ACGCTGACCCCGCGTGGGCTTCACCCCGGTTTAGCCTCTGGAGCGATGTCCCTCCGTGGAGCAGACTTTTAAAAGTCCCGATTTAGTGCTCCGTGGCTCCGCCGCTTGCCGGGAGCCGGCCCCTCCCCCGCGGTCTATCCTCCCGTCGCTTTCGATTCACTTCTCCGCCGGTCCTACCTTCCAGAAAGTGGTCGATTTCGTGTTTCCAGAATTGCTGTTCTTCCTCTCTTCGATCTCCCGTTGGATTTGTAGGTGTTCGCAATGTTTTGATAAGCTATCTAGCTGATCTCCTGCTACCTGATGTCGTCTCAGCTGCTACTGCTCCGCCATCTTGCTCCTCCCCATTATTGCCATTTTTCAAATCAGAGAACTAAAGTATGAAAAGGTTAATAACCACTTCCACTTATGCAAATGGAAATTTGCCAAAGAGGAGCACAAGCCCAGTCTGTTGGATTCCAAAGCTTATGTTTTTCGACCTTTATTATTTCTTTATTAGAATTTTTAAAGGAATATCTTGGTTACTTTCCTAAAAATTCTTCCAAACCAGAGCTTAGTGTAGCACCTTTCATGGAGTACGTGTCTAGAAAATGTTGGTAGGACAACAGTTCAGATGTTGTTGACCTCTTGAGTCATTCATGGTTGGCTGACTATTGGCTCAGAAGTGTCCTCTTACTCTAAACCAAATATCCTCACTGTGCAGGTGCATGAAGAGAGAACTCAAAGAAATAAAAGATCCCAAGGTGGCTGCTGGGCCCTTGTGTTTGGTGGAGATGCAGGGCAGAGTATATGTCACTAAATTCTAATTCCTTAAAGCTAGCATCTGCATGGGACGCCTGGGTGGCTCAGTTGGTTGGGCAGCTGCCTTCGGCTCAGGTCAGGATCCCAGCGTCCTGAGATCGAGTCCCACATTGGTCTCCTTGCTCTCCAGGGAGCCTGCTTCTCCCTCTGCCTCTGCCTGCCACTCTGTCTGCCTATGCTCGCTCTCTCTCTCTCTATCCCTGACAAATAAATAAATAAATCTTAAAAAAAAAAAAAAAAGCTAGCATCTGCAGTTCTTCCTATATTCAATTTCCTAGGCTATCCCAGGCACACACCTTGTGCTCAGTGGTGATCATGCCCATCATTCTGTCCCCTCCTCCAGGGTAGCCTTTCCCCAACAAAGCCACAGGCATCAGATAATTCATCTGTTTCTTGGGTATTTGCTCAACAAGCTAAACAAGCTCAACAAGACTTCCTCTGTGAAATTTGTGGGGTGGGGGGTTATGTTTTGCACCTACAAAGGATTTCACTGTAGTAGGGAGCATGATGAGAGTTAAATCTCCCTTTTGTGCGGGATGAAGTTTGAATAAAACTTCAAAATGTAGGGAATGATTGAATTAAGAGTAAGAAGGAATTTTCTGGTCAGGGAAGGAGTCAAGATTCCTGAAAGATTGGCTTCCATGAATTCCGAACAAAGCATGCAAAGGCATAGAAAAAAAGGCTGTTGCTGAACAAAGCACGAGATTCAGGGAGGAAGAGTAGAGAAGGAAAGGGAAGAGTCTCTGTAGAGGACCTGGGGATGGGAGCTGGAAAGAGAGGCTGCAATTGGATGGTGAAGGGGAGGGAGGCTGAATTGTATCCCTGGACGAGAGTGTGTATATATACCCAGAATGGGGTCTATATCAGCACAGGACATGAATTTAGATGGTACATTAAAGACCACTTTCATATTAATATTAACAGTTCCGCATTGAGTCTAATACAGATTAGAAAAACATGCACCAGCTTAGGGCCTCATAGATGTTATTGGTTAGGACAAGGGCTAGTTGTTGTTGTTTTAGGAGTAACTTAGAGAAAAATCGTACATAACTCATAGGACAGGAGCCCGGGACAGAAAGCAGATACTGCCCTGGGCGTTTCAAATGAGGAAATTTAAGACGGGACTGGTCACCGAGCTGTTGGGAGAGGTGGAACAACAAAAGAAAAGGGAATCAAGGCTGTGAATACTCTGGGGCTGGGTTCCAGAGATCTGCACTTGCTTCTGCAGGGTTGGAGGTGGCTGGTGTCTTCAGTTTTGGATCCGGTAAAGTGGTACTTCCTTGGCTTGGGCTTGAACTCCTGAGCGGGGCCACCCCCTAGATGAGCTGCTGGAACCTAGAGCCAGTGCATTCCTGCTGCTCAGCAAGTCTGCCTCTTCCTCTCGCCTTCCACGCTGCCGCTGCTTGGCTCATTGGCATGCCTGAGGTCCAGACAGGAGGCAGCTGGCAAAGGAGTTCGGAAAATGTAGCTTGTAGACTCCGAGTCCCTAAAATACAGAGCCTAGTGGTAATTGAGGGCGAGGGGCTGAGATACAGAGGCAAAACCCTAGCATGAGGGACACCTGCAAATATGACAAAAAAAAAAAGAAAAAGAAAAAGAAAAAAAACAACCCATGAGGCTAGTATGTTAGTGGCAGCATTTTGGATATTGCTGTGCTAGGGGATGGGCGGTCAACAAAAGTTTTAAGCAGAAGAGAGGTGTGATTGTGATTTTGGACAATTACCCTGGAGGCGGAAGGAGAGACTGGCCAGATGGGGAGAGGTCTGGAGGTGGAGAAATGGGTTAGGGAACTCCTGCAAAAATTGTGGGAAGAGACGAGGAGGACCTGATCTCAGGAGGAGGCGGGTGGGCGGGAAGCGGAACACTGTTGTGCAACTGTAACTGAGAGCGTTTGGGGGTCCACTGTAGTCACAGGGGTGGGGGGAAGGAGCTACAGATGCCTCCCTGTGGCACTGCTGCAGACCCATGCGTCCCTCCCACATATCCTTGCGGTTCCATCCAAGACCTCCTGAACACTCACTGTTACCAGGCACACGGGTAGGAATTACCTGTTTTCGCAACACATGAAAACCCATTTTTAGAGATGAGAACTCTGAGCCATAGAGAAGCTAGGGAACTTAAGCTCTTCCCAGGTGAGAAACACAGGAAGGAACCAGGATTCAAACGCACAGAGTCTGGCTGCACAGCCCAGACGGGTGTCATCGACGCAAGATAAGGTGTCGCACTCCAGCCTATTTCCCGGGCGCATCCCAATTCATAGGGACACACCCACCCTCACCGTCTTCCCAGGAAACTTGGGCAGAAATCAGGGCCGAAGAATTTATTAATGTCAAAATCGTTCGGATCTTCTTGTTAATACTGGACCTGGGTGTGAGTCCACAGTGGAGAAACCATGCTAAATCTTTCATCAGGATGTTTCCCACAAATGTTCTCCAGACATTTGGGACTGCCCCACCATGAGGGATGCCTCCCCAAATGCTCTGTGGAGTTTTGGAGCCTGCCTAGGTAGGTCTCCAAGAATGGTAGGTTTCAAGCCTGAGGTATTCCCCAGCACTGTGCATAAGCACAGGGATGCCCAAGGCTCCATTTGGTCTGAGGCTAAAGGGAAAATCTCGGGGCTCCCTGAGTTATTCTCTCTTCTCTTGGACCTCAAACTCTGGTGAAATTACTAAATTTTAAATTTTGTGGAAATCTGATTAAGAAGTAAAGTTTTCACAAAACACCAAAACCAAAAAATTTCAACTGGTTACTTTCAGTCAGGATTTCAACTTTGAGGAAATGATAATCATAATATTAACCAAGGAGTACAATGATACAACTGGAGAGTTTAGGTTTGTAATGACATTTCTATTTCTGCATTCTTTTGTTTATTATGTGTAAACTTTCTTGAGGGCAGGGACTGTGTTTTGATGTGTATCTTTAAAACTTAGCAAAGCCGATGAGGGAGAGTAGAGAGCTCTCAGGACCTGCCTGTGGGATGACCAAGTGAACGGATAAGAATAAAGTAAGTGTGGGGTATGTGGAGTGGGGGGGCTCAGTAGGTTGGGCGTCCCACTCTTGATTTTGGCTCAGGTCATGATTCCAGGGTAGTGAGATTCAGCCCCACGTTGAGCTCTGCACTGGGCATGGACCCTGCTTAAGATTCTCTCTCTCCCTCTTCCTCTGCCCTTCTCCCTGCTTGTGCTCTAAATAAATAAATAAATAAACAAATAAAATCTTTTTTTAAAAAAGGAATAAAATGCCACAAACCTTGCCTACAGGTGACAAGTCTTCTGGCATTTGCCTTCTGGCAGGATCTTCAATTACACAGGGAACAAATGCCTTGCACAGAGCGGAGATGTGATTAGAGATCTATGAGAAAGGGCATCAGGTCTGTTTAAGCAATATCTTTATAAACATTTTATAGAAATGCTACAGCCCCCCGCCCTTGAAAAATAGCATGGGGAAGTTATAGGATTCCATGATGTGGGCAGAACTCATGACATGCAGACTGTCCACTGAAAGGAGGGATCGCCCCATCTGCTGACAGGTGTGTGTGTGTGTGTGTGTGTGTGTGTGTGTGCGTGTGTGTGTGTGTGTGTGTTTCAGGGGTGGGTACATTTTTAATCACATGTCCAGCTCTGGCCCAAGTTTCTCCTTTGACCAAAGCTTTTGACAATTTGGTTAAATTTCAACTAAATATTATTTAACTAAACTACCCCCTTTGTAAGTCAGGGCCCTGGAGTCTGTCAGCTTTCTTTGGCTGTCTTTGCTGAAAATAGCTCTACTACGAGTTGTTTTCCAAGATCAGGGTAACGTTTTCCAAGGAAAACCTGGTGTCTTGAGAAAGGGCAGCACTGGCCGTGTTATGCAGGAATCAAACCTTTATGAGAAGGACATGTGGGCCTGAATGCGACCAGTCTGATGCCTCAAACTGACTCCTTTACTTGACTCCTTTTCCAAATAGGCCCAAGTGGACCAACTCTTGATCCTGGTTTTGGTTAATATTTTTCATTGTAGTTGGGGAGACTGATTCAAAGAGAATCCTGATGGCCAAAGGTTAGGATAAAATATCAGACAATAATCTGTACAGCACAGCTCAGCTGGACATACACATCTCCAAGCACCCCTTGGGTAGGCACAATGCGTACTACTGCGTTTCACCCAGAGAAAACTGAGATCCAGAGAGGCAAAGTGTCTTGCCCGAGGCTGCACAGCTAGGAAACTGCAGAGAAGGCAGCCCTTCTGGGAGTAGTGCTAGAACTGTCTCTCTGTGCCAGAGATGCCTCTCTTCGCATTTTCATTCTAAAATGCAAAACAACTTTGTGTTTTAATGAAGTATGCATACTCAGAGTTTGGAAATTTCTCTTTTAGTCCAGCAGCAGCAAGTTTGGTTACTAGACCAAAGACCCAGAGAAATCAGGGTCACACTACAGGTGCTAAAGAAATATTTATTGAATGAGTAAGTGAGTGAATGAATGAATGAACAAATGAGGTTTTACTACCGTTTCAGAAGCCTCCATGCTGCTGCAACAACAGCCTTTCCTGTGAGCTCAGCTCAGGCCCAGGCAGAGCCCAGGCAGGAGGTGCCCAGGGAGGAACAGACTTCTTGGCTCCCAGGGCCAGGTCTGCCCCAGGCACCACTGCTTCTGGGCTACCTTGGCTGCTGCTCTCAGAGCCATGCTGAGTGCCTAGCCCCCCCCCCTGCCCCCCCCCCCCCCACTCCCCGCCACCCTGCACCGGGCCTCTATGGCAGCAAGTGGTTTTGCTTTTCAACCTTGCCCTCTGCTTCCACACACAAGTGACACACACTGCCCTGCCTGGTTTCTAGTGTGAGCCATTTCTCCCTCAGCCTCAGGGCTGCAGATCAGGACCACGTGATGGGTGTCCCATAATCATAGAAAGAAATTTGAATCCACATTATCAGAGAAAAGAAAAAAAACAAGGAAACTTCCATACTTCATTATTAAAGTGTGACTTTACTTGACTCTTGACTCTACTGATAAGGCTGAACTTGTTGCTGGAGGCCTGTCTGAAGCATCCTGGATCTCCCCAGGGGGCCCCTTTCCTACCTTCTCCATCCCCTTTGGAGAGCTCCCACTAGCCCTGCAAATTAACTACCATCCTTGCCATTCAAATCTCCAGCAGAGATCGCTACATCCTGGCTTCGGGGAGACCACTCCAGCCCCCAAGTGAGCATAACCAGCCTGCCTTGAATTGTACCTTGAACACAGACCCAGACTGCAGCCTTTACCCCTTGGGGAGGGTCCCAGCTTCTTACTTCCGCCTCTGCTCTCAGTCTTTAACGGACATGAGAACTAGACATTGCCATCCATGGAAAAAATGGAAGGATTTGTGGGTCATGCATCATGGTTCGCTGGCTACATCAGCCTGGGGGTGCGTCAGCTTCTCTGACCTCAGTTTTCCCATTTGTAGAATAAGAAGCAATTTACTCTTTCACTCATTCAACAAATATCTACCAGCATTTACCTAGTGCCAGGACTTTGCTCATCCGAGATATTAACACGTTGCAGCCATTGTGCCCTAGGACTTTGCAGAGCTTTGATCCTCCCATGAGTCAGCAGGGCTGTCCCTTGGCTTGGCTGAGGGGATTTTTTTTTTTTTAAAGATTTTATTTATTTATTTTAGAGAGAATGAGAGAGCATGAGAACAGGGAGCTGGGGAGGCAGAGGGAGAAGCCAACTCCCCACTGCTCTGGAAGCCCCATATGGGGCCCAATCTCAGGACCCTGAGATCATTACCAAAGCCAAAGGCAGACACTTTAACTCAGATGCTTAACTGACTGAGCCACCCAGGCGCCCCTGCTGAGAGGATTAATGGAGATCAACCCTGTGGATATCTTTGTAAGGGATCTCTGGGGGGTTGCTATGCAAAAGCTGAAGGTGTAGGTAGGGACAGGGAGCTGGGGAATAAGCAACTCACTCAACCTTCCTGAAGCCAGTTGTTTCAATGGTAAAATGTGGGACTAAATATACTATAGAGATCAAATGGTCTAGACTCTGCTTTTATGGATGATGGTAAAAAGCCAAAAATGTTGAGAGATTGACCCAAAGCTCTTGTGTGGGAGCTGGTATTCGAACCCTAGCCTCTTGATTCTGAATCAGAAATGTCTCCCTACACCATGCTTAATAATGCAGCAGACACTTTGATTGTATCCTAACATCTCCTTTGCTAATAAAACCCAGCCTTGTTCAAACGGTACTGTACTTTCTCTTATGTGGAGCTCTGTGCATTTCTGATAAATTGAGTATTTTCTATACTTAATGTCTGTGGTTACATCAATCTACAGAGATTGGTCATCCTTACAATATTGCGTGATCTCATCGGATGCACATCCTCTTAAATTCTTTAATAGAGTTCAAAAAATAAAAAAAAATTCCCCCATGGAGGTATCCTATGTATGATAAAGTCAATTCCTAGATGCTTTGTGATTTTTGCTGATATTGTAGATGCACTTATATTTTCTAATGGATTATTGCTGGTATAGGTAAATGCTTTTTTGTTGTTCTTCTTGGCAGAAATCTTGCAACTTTGTCGGACTATTTTATGCTAAAAGACTAATTTTTTTAACAGCTCTATTGACGTCTAGCTGACATGTAATAAACTGCACATATTTAAAACATATAATTTGATAAGTCTGACATATGTATGAACCCTTAAAACCATTACAACCATCAAGTTAAGGAAATATTCGCCACAGTCTAGGTTTTCCTCATGGCCCACTGCAAATCCTCTCCTCACTCCTTGCCACCCAACTGCCCCCACCCCTAAGCAACCACTGATCTGCTTTCTGTCACTGGGTTAGTTTGAATTTTCTAGAATTTTGTATAAATGCAGTCATACCAGATATATGCTTTGTTTTTGTCTGACATCTAATTTAGTATAATCAAGTCATACCAAAAATAACAAAACCCCAAAAACAAACACAAAGAAGGCATAATTTCAGATGGAACAGTTGATATCCTTATTCTGCTACATTATATAACCTATCACCATTTAACAGTGGGATACTGAGCCTGGGAACGAGAAGAGGGGGACAGTAGGCTGATGCAGGACAAAGGTATCTGAGCAGGCAAGTCACACCAGCCTTGCACATATGGCCTCTCCTCCTGGTGGGGAGGATGATGGATGGTGGTCAGAAGTCCCTTGGCAGCTCATATGTCCCTGTGAGTGGCTCAAAGCTTCAGTGGCCCTGAGTTCGCTCTTCCTATCTAAGAAATTGGCCCTGTGACCTTTGACCAGCTTGCCATGTGCCACCAATTCAATTAATCTCATTGAGATTAGGGAAGCATCAGGAGCCAATGGCTCCTTTGATTAGGCCCGAAATGGTCTGAACTCAGCACTCATGCATTCATTCTAGAGGCCTCCAATGGCCTCTAGATAATAGGCAGAACTGTACCCTTGCTCTGGTCCGGATGAAAGGTCTTCTCAGGTTTGACAAAGATGACTGAAGACTTTGGGCCTCACAACTGCATGGGTTGTCCTCCCCCTTCCCAGAGCATCTGAGCCCATGAACTGGATGAGGAATGAGCACCATGGCCATTATCAAAGCCATTACTTATCTAGAAAGACCTTTTTTCTCAGATCTGAAGGAGAAGGGTAGAGCTGGGGCCCCTTCCCCAAGTCTACTTACCTTTTCTTAGAGTCAGCTTTTGATTAAATGCAACTCTTCTGAGATGTTCTGCTTTCTTATAGCCCTGGATGTCCTTGGTCCCTCATCACTCCCAGGAGGCTTGGCCATCAGTGTCTTGGTCAAGGTGGGAGAGATTTGTATCTGCCAAGTTAGTGACCAGCTCTTTGATCCCATAAAATGCAGTGTGAGGTGCCCATGCAATGCAGGAGACCACCCTCAGGCAAGGACTCCAAAGTTGCTGTCCGAGTGGGAGTCCTGCCCTCTCTCCCCAGCTAGCCTGCCCACAGCCTCCAGGATCCAGATCAGCCTCGAACATCGGAGCTAAAAGGGACAACGTTCTTGGAGAATTCTTTCCAAAAGACTGTAACCAAAAATTTAAGGGACCCCAAACAGTCTAGGAACACCCTAAAATTGTGTGCAACATATACTGAGTTTTTCTGATAATGCTTTAATTAGATTCTCAACCTTCATCTCTCAAAAAATTCAAGAAGCTCAGAACTAATTCGATCCCTTGCTAAGATGGGGAGAGAGAAGAGTGGAGTGCTTGACTCAAACTCCCACAGTGGGCCTGGAAGAGAATTGGGGGCTTGGCTCCATCCCTCTTTCTATCCCTGCTCAGAGGCTAGAGCAGAAGTGCTCAAAGTGGTCCTCTGAGCTCCAGGATCAGGTTAAGCATTTGGATATCTGGGCTTGCTACAGGCCTGCTTAGAGTCAGAGAGTGGGGCCGGGGGGGTTAGCCAGTTCCCTCAGGGTTTTAGGGCACACTAAATTTTGAGAATCGAGGACCATCCCTAGGGGTGCCTGGGTAGCTCAGTCAGTTAAGCACCTGACTCTTGATCTCAGCTCAGGTCTTGATGTTGGGGTCGTGAGTTCAAGCCACACAGTGAGCTCCACACTGGGCATGGACGCTACCTTAAAAACAGTTAACGACAACACAAAAGCCACACTTAAATGGTAAGCTAATGAGACTACTGCAACCACTTTCAACTCTTTTGGCTTTCTTTTCTGGGCACGTTTTTTCACATTTCCAAATAACACTGTGTTATGATCTTTCCTTCTCTCGTCCTCCTTCTCTCCTTCCTTTTTCAGTCATAGATATTACCGGCTAAGTTATTATCGTGGGCGATGAGGGTTGTGAGACCTGTCTGGTAGTTTCCAGCTGTCCATTTGGGCTCACCCCTGCCATTTCTCTGGTTGATGACTGTTCTAGATGCAGAATTGACAAACCTTCCACCAGCCACAGCAAGTCTATCCTCCTCTCCCCTGGGGGATGGTGGAGAAGGGCCGTGGTCCTTGCTCTGTCTTCCCTGCCGCCTTCCACTGCTGCTCGGAACCCTCAAGAAACCTGGAAATCCCCCTCAAAATCCTTGTGCCTTCTCTCCAGGCACATGTGGGTAAGAAAGGGGATCCCTGCTTCTCCTGGGCTGCAATGCCACCTGGCTGCCCCTATGCCACTGGCCCTCAACCCCAGTGTAGGCTTCATTCTTCTGCCTACACCCTTTTCCCTCTCTATCATCTCCCCAATTCATGTGAAGCTGATAGAACTTCATAATTTTTTAATGTGTTGTTCTTTCCTTTGTGTTCATTTTTTTTAAAGGTCATTCCATAAAGGCACTTGGCTGTGGAATAGCTTCTGCTCCCCCCATTTTGATGGTAAACATCTGCAAGACTGAGACCGTCAGCCAGCGGCAACTCTCCTGCCCTCGTGCAGTGCTTTGCAACTAGCAAATGTCTAATGCATGTTTGTTGAATGAATAAAATTGTCCTGCAAAATATCTGCTGGTATTCTTTAAAATATAGTTGCCCTAAAGCTATGAAACACAGAGACAATACTGGCTTAGTTAATAAGAAATGAGAATTTTAATCCCATCAAACGGGGATTACTGGACATAAACCAGGTGACTTTGGAGATGAGGCTCCCAACTCCGGTTTTACATCTGTAAATTATCAGGGAAGTCCAACCTACCTTCTGATTCTAACATATCATAAACCTTTCAGACAACAGCCACTTTCCAATCATCATCTACTAAGAGAAGCTGGAGGAACATGAGAAAGTGATAGAAGATGTTGTCAAATGCAGGTCGCCAAGAAAATTAAGTATAGCATCACCAATGTGTACACTAGGTACCTGGCCAGGAAGTAGGAAGGACATAGTAAGAAAAGCTCGTTCCCATGAAAATTCCAGTTTACCCATTTTCTCGAAAACCTGGAAGAGTAATTTCAATCTACCGTGGAGAGCAATACTCTTACTATTTGCTTGATTTTTCAATCCTTTTGGGCACATGAATATATATGCCATATGCAATTTGATAAATTAAGGTTAAAAAACAAGAAAGAAAAACCAGGAAAATCCTACTGCCAGTCCCAGGAACGCACCACCACTCCCAACTAGCTCACCCGGAGGATAAACCACAGCGGGCTCTGGGGCTGACTTAGCAATAAAGCAGCATCTTTGTGACAGCACTTTTGACCCAATACTGCCATCTAGCGGCGCCTAATGAGACACTGTGGTTTATGATGGAACTAGCAAAGGGAGGTGATGTTCTGGGTGTTGGTACCAGGTAAGAGAGGATGGAGCCAAATGCTCTGTATCAGCCAACTTCCTGCCTGGTGTGAATGGGTAAAAAGAAGACCTCTTCTGTTCTACCTATAGCTGCAGACTGAGTCACAGTGCTGGACCAGGGGTCACCTCCTCCAGGAAGCCTTCGGTGTGACTCCTGAGCCCCAACTCTTTGTGCTGAGTCAGGCCTGCACTTTCTTTCCTTAGAGCCTTGCTCAATTGAGCTGTGAGTGTCCCTCTCCCACTGCTCCCCAGAGTATGGGGTCCTGAAGGGCAGAGGTCTTGTTTCATGTCTATAGCCGGCCCAGAGCCTGCTACTCTGTAGGTGCGCAATACATATGGACCATAATTATACACCAGACATCATAGGTACAATTATATATAACTAGCAAAATAAAAATGGATGAATTACAGAGTAAATGTTTGTCAGCTTCCTAATGTCAGCTCCAAGAGAATGAGACATCACTCCTCTTAAATCATTTTCTAAATGCCATGGCTGTTGTGATGCTCTGCCCATATCCTTCTTCAGGAAGAAAGAGCTTCTTCCAAAGCAGCTGGGAACCACAGGGAGAAGGTCTTCTGCCCCCAGCCTTCTTCGGGGATGTATCAGCTGAAGACACAACACTAGACACTGATTGTACCAGCCTTGCCCAAGGTCACACCTCCTTCCGGGGCAGCCCTACGCAATGACTAACCAACATGGGAGGGCAAAGGCCCGCATTTACAGAATCACATCTAATTCCTGAGGATGCCCGGGTTCTTCTGAGGTCTGCCCCCGAGGCCTCTGTCTCTTTCAAGCCCCAAGAGACATGTCCCATTTCTACACCTGAGGAAACGTGCTGCACTCTCATCCCCTCCCACGGCTTGGGGGATGGGTGCACTGTCGAGGGTCCCCACTCCTTTTCCTACTCCTGTCAGGCAAGCTCAGCTCAGTATCACCTATTTTTAAATGGAGCCTGGGGTGCCTGGGTGGCTCAGTGGGTTGAGCCTCTGCCTTCAGCTCAGGTTGTGATCTCAGGGTCCTGGGATCGAGTCCCGCATCACATCAGGCTCTCTGCTCAGCAGGGAGCCTGCTTCCCCCTCTCTCTCTGCCTACCTCTCTGCCTACTTGTGATTTCTCTCTCTGTGTCAAATGAATAAATAAAATATTTAAATGAAGCCTGTGTGGTAAACTGTTCCCCTTGCCTCTGAGTCCTTGTGTGACTCTCATTGTCTCCTGGTCCCCACGCCTGCCTTCCTTCCCCTGAGCTGGTGTTTTCCCGACTCTTCTCTTAAAGTCCTTTCGAGAAACAGAGTCCTCCGAAGTGTTCAGATAAGTACTGCCCACCTTTGCCTCCCTGACTGTAATTCTACTTGGGAAAAAATCTTCTAACCCAAGGTGGGTAAACTTTTTCTGTAAAGGGCCCGCTTTTAGGCTATGCCAGCCATGCAGTCCCTGTCGTGGTCTCCCCACTCTGCTGTTTTCAGTGCAAAGGCAGTCCCTACAGGACTCAGGTGGGTTGGGCACAGCTGGCTTCCAGGAAAAAGTCATCTCCAAAAACACGAAATGGACCAGATTTTGCCCGGGGGCCCTAGTTTGCTGACCCCTGTCCTAGGCAGTCAACATTTGCTCCCAACCTGGGCTCAATCTACAGCTAGCCTGCCCGATTCATGTTTTCTTAACTTCCCATGACCCCTGTCCTATGTTATCTCGGGCTTGTTCTGTGTGACCCAGACCCGTGCTGTCCAAATGGCCTGTCCAATACCTGTGCCAGCTTGAAGCTCACCTGTAGTTTTCTCTTCACCTGAAGTAATAAATTCCATACTGACCTTAACCTATTGCGCCTCTCCCAAATTTGTGAAAAACCACATGTAACCACACGCAAAATAGCACGAGTCATTAAGGAGAGTTGAATGCTTTTCCTCATCCACGGCAGGGTGGTGGTAAGAACTCTGGGGCCTGGAGGCATCGGGAGGAAGGAAAGGTATCAGGGTGCAGAGAGGGCTGGGCATCTCTGTCACCAGGGTCATGGCTTCCTTCCTCCTTAAGCAAATATATTACTGAGTACACCTATCACATGACAGGTACTATTCTAAGCCCTGGGGATAAATCAGGAGAATGGAACAGAGTTAGTCCCTGCTCTTCTGGGAGCTTCCATTATGGTGAAGAGAAGCCAATGGCTCTCCACAGTGTCTGGGGGTGATAAGTTTATGCAGAAGAATAACGTTAGGTAGGGGGATAATGAGCGTTGCTTTAGACCGAGGGATTATGGAAGCCCTTTCTAATTAGGAGACCATGGAGCAGAAACCTGCCTGCCTCTCTGGAAGGAGCATTCTGGGCAGAGTGAAAAGCCAGTGTAAAGACGCAAGATGGTGCTATGTGTTCCTTGGAGGAACTGCCTTTGTGGTTAGAGCAGAGAGAGCAAAAGGGAGCGTGTAGTGGATGGAGTTAGACTAGTTACTCCCCTATTTCTCTCTGCCCGTGAAAAGGAACGGGTGCTCAGTTTTCCCCTAAATACAAACCCAGGCCCATTGTCATGAATGATGCCATGCTCTGTATTAAGATTTCAGTGGCCAGTGCCTGAGCTTCTGGGCTAGACATTTTCAGGTGTCTGAACAAGAGCCATTTGCAACATTGCTTGGCAAGCTTTATATTGTGTCGCTCTTCCTCACCACCCACGAGAAGGTATCCAGAAAGAGCTCCCTCTCTACCACGGTCCAAACCCTTCTGCTATCTCCCCAGCTGCCATTTGCTACCTTTCTTCGAGGCAGCTCGTTAGTGCCTCACTCTCCTTGAGTTTTTTTACTACCATGGTCAAAGGCAAAACTTCTCCAGATGTGTCAGCCTGATTCACCAGCTGAATCAGAATCACCCGGGCCATTGATTAAAAACAGAGATCCAGGCGCCTGGGTGGCGCAGTGGGTTAAAGCCTCTGCCTTAGGCTCAGGTCATGATCCCAGGGTCCTGGGATGGAGCCCCACATCAGGCTCTCTGCTGGGCAGAGAGTCTGCTTCCTCCTCTCTCTCTGCCTCTTCTCTGTGATCTCCGTCTGTCAAATAAATGAATAAAATCTTAAAAAAAAACACAAAAAACAGAGATCCCTGGGCCCCTCCTACTGACCTTCTGGAGCAAGAGCTTGGAGATTGAGCCCAGGAATCTGCATTTTAAACAAACTCTCTAGGTACTTGCTACTCAAAGTGTGGTCCTCAGACCAGCAACATTGGTCTTTCCTGGGAAATTGTTAAAAGGCAGACACTCCGCCATATCCCAGATCTACTGAATTAAAATCTACGTTTAAGAAAAGTCCTCAGGGGAAGCTTTTGAGTGTTAAAGCTTGAGAAGCATAGGGCTAGATGATATTTATATGCCCTGGAGTGTAAGAACTATGGATCTAACGCTATCAACAGGTGAGAGTAAGTATTCTCAGAATACGGTCTATGCTCAGATTGAAGCCCCAGGAAAGGGTTGGTTGGCTCCCCCAGAGGAAGAAAGTTACACAGCTAGCTGCTGGTTCCTTTTCTACATTCGAGACCACTTCAGTCCATGCAGATTCTCTAGTTCTCAATGTATTTATCTGTTAAACGCGTGTTCTCACCCTGTCCTTGCTGACCATTGTGTCCCAGGGATGGTTAGCTTGGCCACCAGCTATGGAATTTCTTTTTTTTTTTTTTTAAGATTTTATTTATTTATTTGACAGACAGAGATCAGAGAAGCAGGCAGAGAGAGAGGAGGAAGCAGGCTCCCTGCTGAGCAGAGAGCCCGATGCCAATGCGGGGTTTGATCCCAGGATCCTGAGATCATGACCTGAGCCGAAGGCAGAGGCTTTAACCCACTGAGCCACCCAGGCGCCCCAGCTATGGAATTTCTTATCAGGCTCCAACCAACTTTGGCAGGCTGGCCTTTGCTAAGTGAGTAACCCGTGACATTTAGGTGGCTGACAACTGAAGCAAGTCAATTTTGCTTTCTATGCATCGTACTCATTCGTTCAGTAGGCACACATCGAGGGAGGCGAGGAATTGTTTCGGTGCCGGGGAGAGAGGGGTGGAGCCAACCCATAAGGTCTGTGTCCTCAGAAGCTTCCGTTAGAATAGAGAGGGGAGAAAACAGCGAATGAGCTCAAGAATGTGATGCAGGAAGTGCCGTGAAGACAATGCAGTAGTGATGGGCGTTAAGGAGGGCACGTGTGGTGATGAGTATTGGGTGTTATAACGCAAGATGAATGATTGAACACTACATCAAAAACTAATGATGGATCATAGGTTGGCTAATTGAACATAAAAAAAGAAAAGACAATGGAATGGGGCCCTGTGGTGGTGGCTGGGGAAGGGTGAGCTCTGAGAGGTTTGCTCGAAGGCCATCTACTCTCTCACGCCTAGAAAATAGATGTGGCTGTCACACGTACCCCAGCCCACATCGATTAAGAGCTTCAGTGGGCGATGCGGCGCCCAGGATCTGTAGACACAGTGGTGAGTGGGACAAGGGTTTGGTCCCAAGCAGCTGATACTTCAGCCGGTAGGTGGACAGGAAATTGAACAGCAACAAGCAAGAGAACTTCAGAATCTGGTCAGTGCTATAAAGAAAATAAGGATAGTTTGACAGAAACGGGAAAGGGAGAGTGGCTAGGGAGTGTTATCGGAGAAGAGGACTTGAGTGCAAATACCTCAGATGTGAGAAAAAGCCAGTCATGGAAGAGACTGGGAACAGCATTTTGTCAGAGGGAATGGCAATGCCTAGAGATATGAAAACTCTTGGCTTGTTCTTAAAGGGGAGAAAGCTGAGTGCTGCCCCATCATCACAGTAGGTGAAGTTTGGAATATTTTAAGGTGAGGTTGGAGAATTCTCTCAGGCCACGTGGACTCAGAACTAAATTCTAATAGTGACAAGAACTACTGAGGATTTAATGACTAGTGTACTGGGAGTGGTCCTGCTGCCAAGAGAGGGGATGGTGGGTCGGGAGAGTAGAGGTACCAGTGGGCTGGTGGGGAGAAGGTGGAGATCATGGCGCATGGACCAAGGAGGTCAATTCTGTGGGCACAGCCTAGGGTCTGCTGATGGATTGGATCTGAGGGATAAGGGAAGAGGAAAAATGAAGTATTCCTACTTGAGAGTTTTTGGCAACTGAGTCCATAAGTGGCCATCCATGGAGAGAGGGAAGGGTGGGTGGTGGATGAAGGGTCTGTGTTCAGCATGTTGTATTGAAGATTAAATGGCCATCTTTCCATACTCTAGTTTAGTAATGATTCTTTGTCTCACTTGCCCACCCACTCCCCTCTTTTTGGGCTTCTCTTTCATCCTATCAGTTTGTGATAGAAAGATACTAGCAGTTAGGATGTTGTTTGGCTTCTAGCTTCTAGAAGCCCTGAGAAACCAAGGTTTAAACAAGTTGAGTCCAAGTCTGGGTCAGCTGCTCAAGGTTGCCACCAGGGTCGTCCTCTATGGTGCAAAGCGGCTGCTGAGCCTCGAGGTATTGGGGAAAAATTCTCGATGGATATTTCATAGTTTTGCCTGGTCTGGGCTTTCTGTACCAAGGGTATGTTTGACTAGCAGAGGACTGGGAACCTGGAGATAGTGTCTCCCTAAATATAGGGACCTCCAGAGAGATTTAGAAAGTTAAAGCCCTCTCCTTCTACATCTTGGAGACATTTCTTACATTCCAAGGTAATAAACCTAACCATATCTTCCCTCTTGCCCAGAGGCTCAATTAATGAGTCATTCCAGGGGGCAGATGTGCCAATGGCCTAAGAAACTCCGAATTTCAGGGTTCCTCTACTGTGATGCCAACCCCACTGTATGTACGGGTTTAACCCAGTTCTCACCATGTCCTCCCCTGGAGGTTGGGGGTTGGGGAACTGGTCTAAGATGCTGCTCCAGCTGCTTTCGCCAGGAATGATCAACTGTTTGATCCAGAAAACCTCATCTCCTATCAGTAGATATACATCAAGTGTGGCAGGCTAACACTAGCTTCCAAGCAGGGTAACATCTCAGACCCTTCACGGTTTCCAACTTCACATCAGGCAACCCATCTAAGTTCTAGGTGCCCTCACTAGTTGGGTCTATTCCTTACAAAAGCTGTCTTGGAACCCTTCCCAGAATTTCCATCTTATATCTCATTGGCCGGAACTTGGTCACTTGGCCACTTCTCAAGGCAGAGAAGTTTGAGGACATATGTGACTTTTCTAGCTGCCCATCTTGCCACATCAAAGGAGAAGGTGAGAGTGGATGTTGGTCAAGCCTTTTGCAGCCATCTGCCCTGGGATGTTTGTAAGCCTGCTCTTACACTGCCATCTTTCCCAGGTCTTCATCATTCCTCATTAATGGAAAAACTCGTTTCCAAGTTCCAAGCAACTTATAATTGTGCCGGGTTGAGAAGGAAATGGGATGTGGAATGGGGAGACCTAGGGGGAGTCCCAGCTGCTCTGCTTTCTAATGGTATGCCCTTCGGTAGGCTATGGTCTTGCTGAGTCTCAGCTCCTGAAAATTGGAAATGAAGTGGTGGGGACTGGGAGAATCTATGGGCTGGTATATGTGAAGATTCTTAGGGCACGTAAGTCCTGGCTAAGAGAGTGGAAGAGCAAAGGGCAGGTCCTGCACGTGTCGGGCAGCGTGGAGCCAAGTTCCCTCCCGGAACAAAGCAGGAGCCTGCTGCAGTGACGTGATGTATCCAAGTCCACAGAAAACTGGCACAGAACCTCACATCCTGACAGCCAACAATACCCACGACCGCTGAACTGTACAGGCCATTTACAATTATTACCATTCTACAGAAATAGGCAGAGCACACAGGGTCAGTCTGGACAATGGTCTTGAGATAATGGAACATGAGTCCAGGCTTTTACTTAATTCTACTTCAGTGGAGATAATTGGGTAGGCAGGATTTCCTATTTGCCTGGGCAAAAGTACCTTTGAACTTGGCATAGATGCCTTCATGCCCGTGGAGCGTGAAATGCTTAGCACGGGCCAGGGGAAGGAAGAAGACACGCATCCATGAGAAACCAGCATCCAGCCCTTAGGACAGACATCTGTTGTGAAGACCCACTCAGCTCCGATGGCCGGAGAGCGGCACCTGAAGGGACAGCAGCTAGGGAACTGTGTGTGCGCTTTCCCAGTGGATTCCGCAGGTTTCTCAAAACCTGGGGAGTAAAACCAGATATCAGGCTGTTAAAAGGAATCTCTGACCTGCCTCAGTTATGCACCATTGACTGCTCTTCCAAACAAATTCAGCAAAGGAAGAAATTTATTTAGAACAGTAGCAAAGAATGCATAATGAATACACAGAAGGAACTTCTGTGAAGTTGAAAAAGGCTGGGTTGTCCTTTCCTGAAATGATTTCTAAAGCTGTTTACTGATGAATTAGATCGTGTCTGAATTAGAATCACTCTCCTCTTGTTTTGTACTCTCATGGGAGCAACAGGCCGCTTCTCAGGAGTCAGTCTGTCCCTTCCGGCCGTCAGAGTTTTTCTCTCTGGGTAGCTGTTTTGGTTAATGTGCCTTGATTCCTAGCCAATCAGTTTTTTATGTGTGTTTTTTTTTTTTTTTGCAATTTTTAAATGTAATTCACAGAGTATTAATTTCACCCTCTCAAGTGTAGAATTCAGTATTTTTAGTGGATTACAAATTTGTGCAACCATCACCACTGTCTGATTCCAGAACAAGTAAATCATCCCCCAAAGAAACCCTGTCCTCATCTGCAATCATTCCTTATTTCCCTCCCACACAGCTCCTTACAGCCACTCATCTCCTTTCTGTCTCTGAGGATTTGCCTGTTTGGGACATTTCATATAAAGAGAACCATATAGGACGTGGAGTTTTGTGTCTGGCTTCTTTCACTTAGCAGAATGTTTCCAAGTTTCATCCATGCCATAGTATGTTCATCCACACTATAGTATTTCTTTTATGGCCAAGTAACATTCCGCTGCATGGATATGCCACATTTTGTTTATCCATTCATTTGTTGGGGAACTTTTGGGTTGTTCGTTTGGGGGCTGTTATGAATAAGGCTGCTATGTACATCCGTGTTCAAGATTTTGTAAGAAGATGTTTTCGATCCTCTTGGGCATGCCCCGAGGAGCGCACATCCTGGGTCATCTGGAAACTCTTTAACATCCCAAGGAAGGGCCAAATTGTTTTCCAAAGCAGCTGCTCCAGTTTACCTAACCCCCAGCAATGGGTCTCAGTACGTGTATGAGGTGCCAGTTATTCCACACCTCCACCAACACAATCTTTCTGATGCAAGCCATCCTCGTAGCCATGACGTGGTATCTCATACAGGTTTTGATGTGCCTTTCCCTAATGACTGATGATGTTGAGCATCTTTTTATGGGCTTGCTGGCCATTCGTAGTTCTTCTCTGGAGAGAAGTCTATTTAAGTCCTTTGCCATTTTTAAATTACGTCGTATTTTTATTATTGAGTGGTAGGAGGTTCTTACATGTTCTGGATACTTGACTCTGATCAGATTTATGATTTACAAATCTGTTCTATTCTTTTTTTTTTAAAGGTTTTATTTATTTATTTATTTACTTACTTACTTACTTACGTTAGAGAGAGAGAATATGCATGCAGCATGAGCAGGTGGAGAAGCAGAGGGGGAGGGAGAGGAATAGAGAAGGAATTTCAAGCAAACTCCATGCTGAGCCCATGTGGGCCTTGATCCCACAACCCTGAGCTCAAGACCTGAGGCAAAACCAAGAGTTAGATGCTTAGCCAACTGAGCCACCCAGCTGCCCCAATGTTCTCTGATTCTATAGATTCTTTTCACTTGCTTAATAGCTTCCCCTGATGCACAAAAGCTTTACTTTTTTTAAAAAAGATTTTTATTTATTTATTTGACAGAGAGAGACACACAGTGAGAGAGGGGACACAAGCAGGGGGAGGGTGGGAGAGGGAGAAACAGGCTTCCTGCTGAGCAGAGAGCCCGATGCAGGCTCGATCCCAGGACCCTGGGGTCATGACCTGAGCCGAGGGCAGACACTTAACCGACTGAGCCACCCAGGTGCCCCAAAGCTTTAATTTTTGATGAAGCCCAATTTGTCTCTTTTTTTCTTTTGTTACATTTGATTTTGAGGCCATGTCTAAGAAACCATTGCCTAATCCAAGGTCATGAAGATTTCCATTGTTTTCTTCTAAGAGTTTTATAGTTTTAGTTCTTACACTTACATCTTTGTCCATTTTGATAAATTTTGCATATGGTATGAGGTAGGGGTCTAAAGTCACTCATTTGCATGTAGATGCCTAATTATCCCATCATCATTTGCTTAGGGTCTATTCTTTCTCCATGGAAGAGTCTTGGTACCTTTGTAAAAATCAGTTGACAGTACGTGCATGGGTTTATTTCTTTTTTTTTTCAAAATATTTTTTATTTATTTATTTGACAAGCAGAGATCACAAGTAGGCAGAGAGGCAGGCAGAGAGAGAGGAGGAAGCAGGCTCCTTGCCGAGCAGAGAGCCCGATGTGGGGCTCGATCCCAGGACCCTGGGATCATGACCCGAGCCGAAGGCAGAGGCTTAACCCACTGAGCCACCCGGGCGCCCCCATGGGTTTATTTCTAGACTATCAATTCTCTTCCATGGATCTGTATGTCTATTCTGATGTCAGTTCTACACTGTCATGACTATTATAGCCTTGAGCTAGGTTTTAAACTCAGGAAGTGTGAGTCTTCCACTTTGTAATTTCTTGTCAAGATTGTTTTGGTTATTCTGAGTCTCTTGCATTTCCACGTAAATTTTAGGATCCACTTGTCTGTTTCTGGGAAAGAAAAAAAAAAAAGATAGTTGGGATGACACTAGTCAAGTTTTTTCTTGATAATTTGAGACTATTTATTTGAACCCCTTGTTCCAGAGTCAGGAACTCAGAGTAATGAAGGTAACTTAGAGTATGTGAGCATAAATACTAACCACCCCATCTCCTCAACCACCAGACACATTAAGTAAAACAATGGATTATCAGTTTAGGAAGTCAAAATGCTCTGAGAGACCAGGCGTGTCCCATCTCTGAATGCCCTCTTTTCTCCCCTTTGCCTTGCTGCCCTTGCCCCACCAGAACTCCAGGAAAGACCGAGTGCTGGCCTGTGGCCTGCACAAATGGCTGGTGGGCTTCCAGCAGGTCACGTGTTCCTCTAGCAGCCTGGCTCCTGTGTGCTCTCTAACCTTTAAAGAGGGCTCTGGCCCCTAGCTCCTACATCCCACCGCAGGGAGACCATAGTAAACTGTCTGTGCGCACAGTCTTGTAGAAGCCTCTCAGCTGGCTCTGTAGGGACACATGGAAGAAAATAGCACCTCAAGGGGCCCTGGGGCTCTGCTTTGAAGCGTGTTGGCTTCAAAGCCGCAGACAGCTAAGCACTCTAATCCATAAGGTCAAAAAGCAAAATAAGTACATAAAAGCAATTTTTAATCTTATAAAAACTCAACGTCGGTCCTGTGTAAAAGTCTCAGGGAACGCCACATTCCTACTATCCTGTTCAGCACTCCGAATTCTGTCCTCCTCCTCATAGGCCATGCAGAAGTTTTTCTTTTCCAGAGCTGCCTTGTTCTGAATGTCCTGGACAGGGATTCCTAGTAAATTAAACCTCTTCTTCCCCAAGCCTTTTGCTCCTCTCCTTTCTGAGGGAGTCAGACGGTTTACAAAAATTTCTGGCCTTCCCTTCTGTTTACAGAATAAAGAACTCCTGAGACCTCTGTATGTCTGGCGAGGGGCATGAGGGGAGAACTCTGTGGAAGGTACTTTTGTCCTTCTGGGGTTTTTGAGACTCCATCCTGGTTGGTGATGAGCATTGGAACATATACGGCTGCGTCTTAGGGCATTTTTTTCCAGGTGCCTTAGCTTCCCTGGCCTTTGAGTGATAAAGTTTACCTGATACAGGAACAGATACCCTTTGGGAGGTCCTGCCTGGCCTGGACCCCTCTCTAAGAATGGCTCCCTGGCTTCTGTGTGAACTCCGTGACAAAAGTCCATTAGCTGAACAGTCAGACTCTCTTTCTGGAATCTGAGGGCCATCCAGACTGGAGTCCGTCAGTAGCAGGAATGTGGGCTGGGGCGCCTATGTCCAACGAGCACACGCGGGCTGAGGTCTGCAGAGAGGTGACTTGAATAAGCAGAGGCCACAGGTTTAGGAGAATGTCATAAATGGGAGGAAGAGAGGGCAAACATCTGCGTCCTCTGCCCCCATGAGTCCCAGCTGGGTCTGCTACGGGGACCAGGCCCAGTAGAGAGGCACGAACCAAACCTTAGCTGACACCAGTTTAGCTCCTCAAATTTTGCCTCCTAAGGGAGTTGAGACCCAGGAGGATGAATGTGAATCCAGAGGCATTTGCCGTGTCCAGAGGACATTTTTCCCAAGTGTCTTGCTTCTTTAAAAAGAAAGAAAGAAAGAAAGAAAGAAAGAAAAAGAAAGGAAGAGGGGAGGATTTTTACTCTAGAATAGATCTGTATTTCATAAGAAGTGTTTTCCTACGAAGAACTGTCAAGGCTTAAACAATGCCCGGTATCCCCGTGGATTCCGAATTCAGGATGTACCAGCCCGAGGGTCTGAGGAACAAGGAGTTCGTCCAGAAGTCTGATTTCACAGGTGAGAAGCGCGAAGCCCAAAGAAGGGGTTCTTCCCTCCATCTTGTCCTGTTTTCTAATCGGAAAAACAAGGTTCCAGGACGGCAGTGGAGGTGAAGAGACCGAATGTCAGTGAAGAGCGAGGTGCCTTAAACACGTGCCGACGTCAAACACACACGCCGTGCGGGGTGAGGAGTGAAGGGCTGCGCTCGGCGCCCCCCTGCACCTCTTCCCGCGCCGCCGCCGCCTCCCGCGCTCGGCCTCACCGCCCCGCGGTTCTCGTGCCTCTCCCGGCGGAAGCCCGACCCCGCCGCCGAGGCCAGCGCGCTCCGCTCCGCCCCGCCCGGGCCCCGCCAGCCGCCTCCGGGGCCGCCCCCCGCAGCCGCCCGCGCCGGGGACCCGGTAATCGCCCCCCCCAAGCCCCGGCCCGGGCAGCCCCTCCTGCTCCTGCGGCCCCGGCCGGCCGATCCCCGGTCTTGGGGGAGGGGAAGGCGGGGGAGGGGAGGGGAAGGCGGGGGAGGGGAGGGGAAGGCGGGGGAGGGGAGGGGCCCCACGGAGCCTGCGTCCCGGCGGCCGAGCTCCCCGCACACAGGCCGGCGGCGGGGCCCCTGCCCGCGTCCGCTTCCGGCGATTGCGGCGCGGCCCCCGGGAGGTGGGAAGAGGGGGGTCCTCGGTGGCGGCTTATCTGCGCTCTTGAACTCGCTGTTGACTTTACCGCGTGGCTGTGTCGGCCTCGCCGCCCCTTCCGTAACCTCTTTGCGGCCGCGCTCTGCCCGCGCTCGGAGGAACCTGGGCCAGTCCAGGGTTTCCGAGGCTTTGCCCGGTCTGTAGGGTTTCTGCAGTACCCGGGAGCCCGAAACTGGGAAGTCCAACGCGTTTTCAGAGGCTGGGAGCGTGCCTTATCCTGCGGGCCTTATCAAAACCCCCTTCCCTGACCCAGGGCCTGGTTACCCGGAGGACTGGTGCCCGGGGACCTTAAGCCGGGGCCTACCTGAGACCGCTGTGGGGCCTCCGCCCCTGACGGGATCTGTGTGCGATCAGTGGCCAGTTGCTCAGGCCCTCAGCTCCAGGCCCTCGGGCCCTCCTGCCCTGCCCCACTTTTTGTCAGAAAATTTCTTTACCTGCTGGCCCTTCCTGAAATGTTTCCTGGCCTTGGGGCTTTAAAACCAGAGCTCCTGGAATCACCTCCAGGGGCCAGAGAAAGGTAGTCAGAGCTCAAGCTCAGCTCCTGGACCTGGCACCGGGCTCCTGGGAACCTAACTGGGGGGGCACTGGGACCAGAGTTAGGCCTTGGGTGCCCTTAGACGTTCCCCTTCCCACAACCCCAGTCAGAGTCCTGAGCCCACACAGGACCAGTTAGCCTTGGCTAGACTGTCTTAAGGGTAGCTTGCCTGCGCTTCTAACGATTACAGGATTAGGCCGAGAGGTAGGGCACTGGTTCTCAACTAGCATGACCAAACCATTCTAGTTTGTTTGGCATTGATGGGTTTTCTTGGGACATGGGACTTTCAGTTCTAAAACTGGGAAGGTCCCGAGCAGAGTGGGACAAGTTGGTTACTGACTTCTTAACCCTCACTGCACAGTAACATCACCCATGGAGCCTCTCATATAGAGGTTCTAATCTCATTGATCCAGGGAGGGTCCCAGATTGGAATACTTTCTTTAAAGCTCCCAAGTTGGGGCGCCTGGGTGGCTCAGTGGGTTAAAGTACCTGCCTTCAGCTCAGGTCATGGTCCCAGAGTCCTGGGATCGAGTCCTGCGTTGGGCTCTCTGCTCAGCAGGGAGCCTGCTTCCTCCTCTCTCTCTGCCTGCCACTGCCGACTTGTGATCTCTGTCTGTCAAATAAATAAAATCTTAAAAAAAAAAAAAACTCCCAAATTAATTCTAACAAACAACCAGAGGGAGGAACCACTAGGTTATAGGCAACATTGCTGTATAACCGTCAAAAGTGGTTACTTTTTGAACAGAAGTGGACCCAGTTATCTCTCAAAAGGTGCCTGACCAACTGTGGTGGTCCTCTCTTTATCAAGAGGGCTATCAAAATGGCGCTTGCCTTATTGCTATGATCTTTTCCCAGTTCTCTTATTCCTCCACAGTGAGGACCAAACTTTCTCCTTTCCTGACATGACTTGGCAATCCCTCTCCCAAGGTCAATGAATTGGCCTCATTTTGACTGGAGAGGTCATGATTTGTACAGTCCCAGAGGAAGCTGGCTTGATGCTCAGCCAGGCTGAGGGGTTGCTCGGGCTGGGATGCTCACCCCCATGAGTGGTGGTCCAAGGGCTAGCTGAGGGTGCGTGTACACTTCAGCTTTATCCTGTGGGGTACTGAGCTTGGAGATCAGGTGCCTCTGGGACTGTTCCCTCTGCAGGCCACCAGGATCATGTGGTACGTCAGCACTAGGGGGATGGCCCCACGGGTCGACTTTGAGGGGGCCCTCTTCTCTGGCTATGCTCCCGATGGAGGTCTCTTCATGCCCGAGGAGCTCCCACAGCTGGGCATAGAGACCCTGCGTCAGTGGAGTTCGCTCTCCTACCCCAGTCTGGTAAAGGAGCTGTGCACCCTCTTCATTGGTCCTGAGCTCATTCCGCGAGATGTCTTAAGCGGTGAGTATCCCCAGCCTCCCTACTCTCCCCTCATTCCCCCGCCAGTCCAGCCCCCCACCAGAGCTGTGAATCCATCCCTTAACCCCTAGGAAGGTTTCTAGTCCCATTTCCCAAACGTTGGAGTTTTTTTCCCCCCCAGATTCTAGAATCCCAGAAATGGCAATATTCCCAGAGAGTTTATGCATTCCACCGTCCATCTCCAATGAGATGAATGCCATGGTGATCTGCAGAGAATGTTTTCCTTTAGTTTATTTTTCAAAAACCTCTTTAAGTCACCAACATCCTGAGATGCTTGAATGTTGGGCTGTTTCCTATCTGTATATAAAGCACGTGGACCCTCAGATGACTGTTCTGTTTCCTTGAATGGTAATTCCAGAAGGGACTCGGAGAGTGTCCTGGACCAACTCCTCGCAAGCTGGAATATGCCCATCGATTTCCTGGGGATCTGTTAAAATGCAGATTCTGATTCAGTAGGTCTGGGGTGGGCCTGAGACTCTGCATTCCGACCAATACTACTATAATACTAGTGCTGCTAGTGATGATACTACTGATGCTGGCCCATGGGCCGGACATGGGCACACATCCACAACGTGACGCTGAGAGCTCAGGGCTGGAAGAAGAGGACCACTCAGGAATGTGGTCTCACTGTTGGCATTACCCGAGCTCTTATTAGAATTCTCTGCCTTCTTCAGACCTTCTGAACCAGGATCTGCATTTTAAGGTCCCAGGTGATTGGTTTCTCAGTTAAAGTTTGAGAAGCACTACCCAAGATGGACCTGCCTTAGGCAGGATTATATGTAAACCAACCCCAGGCTCTGTATCACAGGGTGTGAAATTTAGTGCAGCAAAAACAAACAACGTCTGGTCTTTAGGAAGGAACATTAGAGGAGATGAGACATGGATCCGTTTGTTGCGCAGTTGTTGAATTGAACCTCAGCTGGTGTGCATGCCCACAAGACATCCAAATGATGACGTTTATAAAGTGAAAGGTGGAAGTCTTAGACTATTTCTCTTCTCTGGGGGGCATCACTCAGGAATCAACGAACAGTGTGGTTCATGTCTTTTCAGACTTTTGCCTAGGATTCAGTAATTCTATTCATCTATAGTCTCCTTTGGGGTAAAAGTTTCCGGTCTTGTATTGGGTAGCAGAAGAGAGAAACTTGACCTTCAAAAATGTAAAGAGACGGGGTGGGGTTGGGGGGAGAACCCAAGAACCTGAGGTCAAGCTCAGGCCTTTCCCCGCTGTCCTACCCCTCTCCCCGCACAGATCTGATTGACCGAGCCTTCCACAGATTCCGCCACAGAGAGGTGGTCCATCTGTCCAGACTGAGGAACGGGCTGAACGTGTTGGAGCTGTGGCATGGGGCCACGTATGCGTTTAAGGACCTGTCCCTGGGCTGCACAACACAGTTCCTGCAGTACTTTCTGGAGAAGAAGGAGAAGCACATCACCGTGGTTGTAGGTGTGCGTCGTGGGCACGAGGGCTGAGCCCCGTAGGCACGCTGACATGCCAGTGTCTACCACAGGGTGCTCCGCATGGATGGCTCAAGGAGTGTGTGTGACTGGCTCTTCTAGAGCAGGGTTTGTCACCCTCTCCTGTGCCGTGGATCCCTTTGTCAGTCTGGTGGAGGCTACGGAACCTTCTCAGAATAATATTTTAAGTACCCAAAATATGTAAGATTATATGGTACCCAGCTCACAGATGCCTTGGTTCCTGTCCCTGGGTCTCTAGGAGGTGAGTGGACCCGAGATTAAGTACGAGGTTCCAGCTCTCCAGGTATCTGAAATAGACATTGCCTCCTGTGGCAGGGTTGCTTTAGGGACCCTTCTTTCCTTTTCCATTGCCCTTGTTGTACAGGGGATGGTTATTTTTTCTTCCTATCCAGGAACATCTGGGGACACAGGGAGTGCTGCCATTGAGAGTGTTCAAGGAGCAAAGAACATGGACATCATCGTTCTGCTGCCCCAGGGTCACTGCACGAAGATCCAAGAGCTCCAGATGACCACGGTGCTGAGGGAGAACGTCCATGTGTTTGGAGGTGAGAGCTGGGATGGAGGCTCCAGGGAAAGCGTGGCCGCCTCGAGGTTGTCTGTTTTGGGAGATGGGCTGGAGTACAGCCGGCCGGTTGATGAGTTGACCATCCTTCCTCCTGCCTTTTCTCTGCCCCTCGCTTCCTTCATCAGTCATGAGGTTGGTATATGCCTTGGCTTAGCTCTGGGCAAACTCTTGGCAACACAGTTTCAGAAGCTATTGGAGGTGACAAATGCACAAACCGTTACTGACGGTATAACCCGAGAAGTGGCGGTTGAACACCAAACCCCAAAGAACGCCACTTCTGTGTGGATTCACCCTACTGGTGCCATATATTCAGGCCGCCGCCAGACCCACAGCCCGAGCCAAGTGACTTGGTTTTGTTCCAGGGCCCTGAACTTCAGCGGACACAAAGACATTCAGTAATAATTTTAAAAGAATGTGCCCTTACATGGTAACAGCTCATGCCCTCCCTTATGGTCTAGAAACTACTCAGTCGGGCATTTGGTTAGCAGGTGTGGGAAACTACTCAGTACCCACTGGGCATCTATTCTGTAGAAATCGAGACTCTAGAAGGACAGAGGGAACTTGAGGGGAGCTGTACATGCTTATTTCCACTTTCACACCTAGCTAGAACCCATGTAATCCCAAAGTAGGGGTGGGGGTATGAGGAGTAGGGGGTCTTGGTGAGGTTTTGTACACTGTGGTCCTGGGAAAGCTGTCAGGGAGACCTGGCCTGACTCGGTCAGTCACTTAGCAGGAGAGCAGTTGGTGGCAGGAGACATTCCTCCTACACCTCGCCCGGGCTCCTGGTATGACCCCTCGGAGGGTGCTTTTCATAGAACACGGGTTTCATCAAGGAGCAAAAGCATAGGGCAGACACGCCTTACTCATGGGGGTAGCATGAAGATCCTTTGTCCATGAGTTCAAAAGTAAGCCCAAAGCCCCTTCTACTCTTTTCTTTAATAAGCACCTACACGTTCCAGTGAAAAGTTCTGGGTTTAGCTAATGCAGGTGTTGGAAAATCTTAAATGTCCCTTAACATTGGTCGTTGCCCATATTTGGCTGCATTTTCCCACACTCATTGCAAAATTTGGATGTGTAATATCTGGGCTCCCGAGGGTCCCTATTTTGCCCTAAGCACTA
Organism: Mellivora capensis; assembly: GCA_004024625.1. NCBI lineage: Eukaryota > Metazoa > Chordata > Mammalia > Carnivora > Mustelidae > Mellivora > Mellivora capensis. The sequence continues at coordinate 145,303 of PISX010002024.1, read as the reverse complement.
CGATTTCTCGATATAGATCTAGGACTATTTTTGCCTAGAATCGAAGCAGAGAATAACATTTTGTACATCTGTCCTGACACCTACTCCCTTCTTGCCTTATACCAGGTATTGGAAGGCTTTTACATGAGGACTTATGTGTAAGCTCCGTTCCTGACCATGGGGCAGAGAACAGTGCCCATTTGTAAAATGGTAGGAGAAATGTGGATGGTGATGAGTGCCCTATGTCATAAATGTTTTCTTGCTGGAGCCCAAGGGACATTTCTGTTTTATCCATGTTCTGAGCTTCAAGAAAATAAGACAGCGGACTTGACATAAATTAATTTTTGTTCCTAAATAGACCTCTTCAGGTCCTTCCTTTCCTTTCTAGAATCTTCTGATCTGGTTTCTAGGAGGATGGGTGTTTGTTCCAGAGCTAAGAGTGGACATGTCTTTTCCCTTAGACCAGGGAGCTCAGGGAGTAGGGATGGGCCACCTGGATTGTTGTGTGTTGGACTGAGGTTTTTTAAAGACATTAATTTCCATATATATTTTATACTTGGTTCTTCTCAAGCCCAGAATAATGAGCAAGTGCTAGTTATACATTATTTAGAATATTTTTGGCTGGAAGTAACAGAAAATCTAACTCTGACCAGCTCAAACAAGAGCATTTTCCAGCTTATATAACTGGAAGAGTTATATAAGTCCCCGAATGGGTTCCTGAAGGGTCGGTTCAGTAACTCAGCTGTCCCTCAGTAGAGACCCAGGTTCTTTGCATTCTCTGCTCTGCCTTCCCAATCCTAAGGCTCATCTCCCTCATGGCTTATGATGCTTACTTCAGGTAACTAAGTCTCTCTTCCTGGGGCTCCGTCTTAAGAGCAGTGAATCTTTTCCTAGAACCCCAGCAAACATCCCGCTGGTGTGTGGATCTGGGGTCAGCCCCATGGCCTCATTGCTGCTAAACAGTGCGAAGGGTGGAATGAGTAACAACCTTGGAGCTTACTCTGGCACTTCCTGCAGTAAATCTTACCCCTGTCTTTCAGTTGGGATCAACTTTGGTGGAGAAATAGACCCAGATGTCGGATAAGAGATCAATATTGTCTTGATGGCTAGTTGGGCTGGATTGAGGAGGGCAAGTTGGACTAGTAGCCAACTCACCCATAAATTGACCCAGTAATTCATACATAAATTAAACTGTGCCCACACCCAGCTCAGGGAGGAAAGGTCCATGCCAGCTTACCTACCACGTGGGAGCATAGAGCAGAATGTCTCTCTGTGATGTAACTGAGAGAAGGGCAGAGCATATGAGAACAGAGAGTCTGTACCCCCAAGTCCTGGTAAAGGACCGAGGAGTAATGAAAAGATTGGCCTCTTGCCACATCATAGCCTCAGAAACCATCTCTCCTTGTTCCTAGAGAGTGGGGCTAGCGGGCACGGACTCCAAGGAGGAGGCCTTTTCCCAACATCCCAGAAGGTTGACAGTTTATGTCTAATATTATATAATGGTAGAAATGTTGGAAGTAGGACCTCAAGAATATGAGACATGGTTTCTTTCCTTGAGTTGCTTAATTTCAAGTCTAGAAAGCCAGGCCACGACATGGGAGAGCAGAAACCAAGGCTGAGTGAAGGTCCTGGCTGGGTGGGCCCAGTGTGGGAGGGCCTGCTTGCAGACAAGTGCTGACTGGGGGTTCTCCGCGCTCCTGATAGCTCCCCTCCCCTCTCTCTCCTGACAGTGGAGGGCAACAGCGACGAGCTGGATGAGCCAGTCAAGACTGTGTTTGCTGACGTGGCTTTTGTCAAGAAGCACAATCTGATGAGTCTGAATTCCATCAACTGGTCCCGGGTCCTCGTGCAAATGGCCCACCACTTCTTCGCTTATTTCCAGTGTGCACCATCCTTGGACACCCGTCCCCTGCCCCCCGTGGAGGTGGTTGTGCCAACAGGGGCTGCGGGTAACCTTGCAGGTAAGGAGACCCCTAGGCAGATATGGGCTTTCCAGAAAAATGCCCGTAGCCCTCGTCCTCCCAGCTGCCCTTCGGCTGCAACTGTGAGGAGAAAGTTCGAGTCCTCGCTCTGAAGGAGACAGGCAACCACACAGGAGAAGCCCCCAGCAAACCTCCCCATCACTCCCTGGGAGGACAGCCCGGCTGCTTGCTGCAGGAGGGACGGGCTAACCCCCCTCAGGAGAGTGTGGAGAGATTCGGTCAAGGTTCAGCTGCTCTGCTGGCCTGCCAGGGCCTGCTTCCAGGGAGGCGGACTTTGCTCCCGGCCTCAGCCAGCGGCCTGCTGTGAGGGCAGCCAGCACAACATGTTCCCACCCCAGAGTCCCTACCCAGAGGCTGCCTGAGGTGGAAGGAGGTCTGGCCCCAGCAGAATGGCCCTGGGGGCAGTCCCTTAGACCCAGCCGCTCAGCTGTAAAAGCAATACTGGATAGCTTATCGTATCTGTCAGGGCTCCCGTGAAGTGCAAGTAAGATCCTTCACGTGTAGGCATGAACTTTGCAAGGGTGCTGCACTGTGCCTCTGTGTGGCCATGAAACCACCTTCTAGAATAAGCATAAGCATGTCTCCCGCACTTCTTATGCATCAGGCGGCCCTCCACGTGCTTTTCACGGATCAACTTACTTAATGCTCACACGCATCTGTGAGGATGGTACTGCTGTCTCCACTTAATGAAGAGGAGGTGGAGACACAGGGAAGTTAGCCAGCTGGCCCCTGCCAACACTCCGTTCGGGGACACAGCCAGGATGACCACTCCTCCAGAGCCTGCATCCTCGTGAGCTTCCGAGGCTGCCTCCTCCCTGGCATGACCGTTTGGGATGGTTCTGTAGGTGGCATTGCTTCTGATGGGCGCCAAGGAGGGCTTCAGTGAGACCGCAGAGCTGCTTGTTCAGTGGTCCGGGGGCTTCCTGACTTCTTGCACTCCCACAGGGTTGGGACCGGCTTCACCACCCATGGTGGGGAAGCCCACTGAGCTCCCCATTTGTATCAGCCTCCCGTGAATGGTGCCGCCTGCACGCATCCCAGGGCCCACCACAGTGGCTGGCACGAAACAGACGTTTGCGAAGAGTGCTCCCGTCCCTCTCTGCTCCATCAGGAACTAGCTGTGGAAATTTAAGCCCCGGGCCCTGGTGAGCGTCCCTTTCTCCTCCGCCATACCCAGAGAGCATGATGCTTACAGGCGGATCAAGAGGAAAATAAGAATGTGAAAGTGCTTTTTGCAAAATGCAGAGTGACGTTGGGGTGGGTTGGTGATCCCCAACTTCTCTTGACGACCCACCAGAGAGGAAGTAGGTAAAACCTTCCTAAGTGACTACCTTTACGGACTCTCCCTCTCCCAGGGTGAGGAATTCCTTGTTTGTTCCATGCAAACAGGAGCTGCTGGAAGGTCCAAAGGGGCCGTTGCTAGGAGGCTGAGTCGGGGTCTAGAGCGTGTGCCACCCAGCAGGCTTGGGGTGGGTAATTTCAACTTCCCAGAACCTTCATTTTCTCTTCTGCAGGTGGTAGCGAGCAGGTGTGCCTGGTGCGTGTGAATGTTAGAGGGAGGGAGAGGGAGGGAGGGAGGGAGACCTACGGAGGTGGAGAAGAGTATCAAGGGATGGTAGCATCTCCTCTTCTTTCCTGGTTGTGTGTGTGTGTGTATGTGTGTGTGTGTGTGTGTGTGTGTGTGTGTGTGTGTGAGCTTTAATGTTATATAGTATAACTCATAATTTTATAAGTACATGTATATATACACACACTTACTATACAATTCACCTGTTTAAAGTATGCAACTGAATAGTTTTTAGTATATGTCAGATTTGTGCAACCGTCCCCACAGTCAGTTTCAGAACATTTCCATCACGTTGGAAAGAAACACTATTCCCTCTAGCAGTTACTCCCCACTTCCCCAGCTCTAGGCGGCTCTAGGCAACCACCTATCTATTTTGTCTCTATCAATTTGCCTATTCTGGACATTTTGTAGAAATAGAATCGTACAATAAGTGGCCTTTTTGTGTTTAGCTTCTTTCACTTACTGTTTTCAAGTTTCATCGATGTTGTAATCAGTACTTGCTTCCTTTCTATGGCTGAACAATACTCCATTGTATGTAAACACCACCGCTGTTTATCCATTTATCATCATTGGACATTTGGATTGCTTCAGTGTCGTAACTATTATAAACAATGCTGCTGTAAACGTTGGTGTCTGAGTTTTCGTGTGGATCTATATTTTCATTTCTCTTGAGTATGTATACCTAGGAGTAGGATTTCTGGGTCACATGGTAACTCTATGCTTAACTTTTTGAGGAACGGTCAGACGTTTCCAAAGCAGCTGCCATTTTATATTCCCATCATTTGATATTCCCATCCCAATGCAACGCATGAGGTTTGAATTTCTCCATAGCCCCACCAACGCTTTGATTCTAGCCATCCGAATGGACATGCAATGGTATGCCCCTGTGACTTTGGTTTCTAGGTCCCTGATGTTGAGTATGTTTTATGTTCTCACTGGCCATGTGTATATCTTCTGGAGAAATGTTTGTCCCAGTCTTTTGCCCGTTTTTAAATTGGGATATTTTTATTTTTATTATTGAGTTATAAGAGTTATTTACATATTCTGTATGCCAGTCCTTTATCAGATATAGGATTTGCAAATATTCTTTCCCATTCCGTGAGCTGCCTTTTCGTTTTCTTGATCGTGTCCTTTGAAGCACAAAAAGTCTTCAAAGAGGACCAAAGTTTCTTAAATTTGATGAAATCCAATTTATCTAAATTTTCTTTTATTTCTTGTACTTTGGGTGTCATGTCTGAGAAAGCTTTGGTCCTCTCCTCTCTCGTCTTAAGCTGGGTGCCTTGCTCAGAAGATGGGCCTGCCCATCCGCCTGGTCGTGGCTGTGAACCGCAATGACATCATCCACAGGACCGTGCAGCGGGGAGACTTCTCTCTGTCCAAGGCCGTCGAACTGACCTTGGCTTCAGCTATGGACATTCAGGTAGGACCTGTGGGAAAGTGTGTGCTTGGCCCAGGTGTTGACTGGGTGGGACAGACAAGGGCTAAGGTCCATGTGGTCCTGGCACCCTGTCTTCCTGCCCAGGTGCCCTACAACATGGAGAGGATCTTCTGGCTGCTATCGGGCTCTGACAGCCAGGGGACAAGAGCCCTCATGGAGCAGTTTGAAAGGACCCAAAGCACGAGTCTACCCAAGGAACTGCATGACAAGGTCAGTCACCACCCATGCACCACAGAGAAAGCAAAGGGTGCAGCCATGAAACCCAACTTGGGTTTGGAGATCTAGTTAAGGGAAGAGGGCCCCTGTTTCTTGAGCACCTGCAATGAGGCGGGCACCTCTGCAGCCACTTTCTATGGAATAATTTATTAATGAGGAGATGCAGTAGAGAGTATTGGTTTAGAGACAGGGCCTGTTTCTTAAACTCTGTGCCTCAGTTTCCTCATATGTAAAGTGGGGCTAATGAGAATGCCTACCACTGTTGAAGACTGAAGTCAAATAACCGCCATGAAGCACTTTGTATACTGCCTGGAAATATAGGGCTTGGTACATTAGCTATTATTATTTCTATTTATTGTTGTTGATTTTCAGTAGTAGCAACAATTGGCAACAATTTTGCCCATCCAGTATGAACAGAGACCATTATCCTCTTGAGCTGTCTTTTTAAAAGGAAAAGGAGAAATGTTATTTCTTCAGAGTGATAGGAATCTAGTTGGGAAGGGTTGCTTTTATTTTATTTTATTTATTTTTGAGAGATAAAGCGTGCATGCAAGTGGACGGGGGTTGGGGAAAAACAGAGGCAGAAGGAGAGAAAGAATCTTAAGCAGCCTCCATACTCAACATGAAGCCTGAAGCAGCGCTTGATCTCACAACCCTGAGATCATGACATGAGCCGAACTCAAGAGTTGGACCCTTAACTGACTGAGCCACTCAGGTGCCCTTGTTGCTTTTATTTTAATGCAACCTGGTGATGATCCACTTATTTTTGCCTTCAGAAAAAGGATTTTGTATGTTGACATTGCCTTTAATTTCTCTACCATGTCCCAAGTCGTCCAGACTCTATGTCCAGGGACCAGGACCTCATACTCACACCAGCTCTCATCGTTATGAAGTTCTGTATGTTGAGCTGGGATCTTCTCCTTTCAACTGAACTATGCACGGGGGAGCAGTGTGATTCCCAAATTTGAAGAGAATTTCCATTTCTCCGCTGAGTCGTCCCTGTTCCTTTAGCTGTCCCTTATGTGACCTAATTTCACCCAGCCAATGACTGTCTTAAAAGTTGTTTCCAGAACTGGATATAGTTCTCTGGGCTTAGCCACCCATGCACACCGGAGTGGAATTTGGATGTTTCCTGTGATGCACCCTGTCTTCATTGGGTCTGCTATAACAAAGTAGAGACTGAGTTGGCTATAACCAATAGACATCTATCGCTCACAGTTCTGGACGCTGGAAGTCTGAGATCAGGGTGCCAGCATGGTTGGGTTCTGGTGGGAGCAACTTCCATGGAAATGTCAGACAGTCAATGTGTTGTCATAGCCTCACATGGTGGAAAGGCATGCAGCTAGCTCTCCGGCCTCTTCTTATAAAGACACTAAGTCCGTTCACGAGGGCGCCCCCCCACCAATGACTTCCCCAAAGTCCCACCTTCTGATACCATCACACTGGGATTCAGTTTGTCACATATGAATTTGGGCAGGGTGGGGAGGACACAAACATTCAGACCATAACACAAAGATCAACTTACTCTGTTAATGGTTCATTCTCCTCATGTAAATGAGGTGCTCCAGGAACATAGTCACCAGATCCCACCCTGCTTCATTCTCTCCCTGGCTGTACAAGACTATCCATCTGCTGGAACAGCTTCACTCACTCGTTCGTTCGTTCGTTCCTTCCTTCCTTCCTTCAACATGTCTCCTGTAACCAGGAACCGTGCTACGTGCTAGAGATAAACAAAGATAGAGAAAACACATTCTCTGTCCACCGTAAACCCTAACGGGACAGGTAGCTGTACAAATGATTTATGACACTTGCGGTCTCTGCTGTAGGCATATATAGGCGGGGTGATGGGCACATCGATAGCACACAATAAATTTTCAGAGAATGATCCGATCAACCCTCCCCAGTGAAGGGGCAGTGGGAAGGGAGTCTTCCTCTATCTGCAGGTTGCAGGGAGGCTTCCTGGAGGAGGTGTGACCTGGGCTGGGTGGGAGCTCACTGGGAGGTGTTTTTGCACTGGAAGGGAGTGTACCAATGACAGGCACCAGGAATGTTTGAATGCCCTTAACCTTCTGTATTTTGTCCATTTGTTGAACAAGACTATATACAGACTTGCTAATTCATGAGCTAATCTGAACTAAATTTACGGACCCGAAACTCAAAGGATCCTTCCCCCAAGCTGAGGGAAGCAACTTAAAACTGGGAAACACGGGAACCAGATTTTTCTCTGAGCTGAAGTTGAGCAACTTCGTCTGAAGATTCTTTCTGAGTGTCTGGTGTTGGCTGCCTATGTTATGTAGTGTGTTTTGGGTCGCTTTTCTGGGTACCTACTGGACCCTGATTCCCACCCCTCTGACCCTGGGACCTGTCAGCTTTCAGAGGCCATGACGTCTGAGTCAGTGCCGGATGAGGCCATCACCCGGACCATGAGTCGCTGTTGGGAAGAGAACCAGTACCTGCTGTGCCCTCACTCGGCTGTGGCCGTGAGTTACCATTACCAGCAGACCGACCGGCAGCAGCCAAGGTATGAGCCGTGGGTCACCGGGGCACTCTGGCTTTCGGGGGGCCCTCCTCTTCCCCAAGCAGGGGAGGCAGGAATCTGCACAAATGGCTTTCAGGAGCAGGAGCTGTGCCCTAAGAACTGTGGTCCCGGAGGAGGGTGTGTGACAGCCCTCTGGGGGGCAGCCACAGAGAGGCTGTGGTTGAGCTGGGTCTCCCACAAAGAGGTGGGTCTCCCACAAAGAGGAGCAGTTTCCCTGGCAGTGTCTGCAGAGATGAGTTCAAGGTACCCAACATCTGCCTCTCTCTCTTCCTTTCTTCTCTGCGCACCACCCTATCCCTATGTCCCCTGTTCCTTCTCCTCTCTCCTCCTCCCCTCCTCCTTTTCACATCTCTCCGTCTGGTCTCTGGCCCGCCCTCCTGTTCCCACCTGCCCCACCCCACAGCCTTCCCCGGTGCTGTCTGGCCCCCGCCTCTGCAGCCAAGTTCCCAGAAGCTGTCCTGGCTGCCGGGCTGACCCCAGAGACCCCCGCGGAGATCCTGGCCCTGGAGTTCAAGGAGACGCGCTGCACCCCGATGCGGAAGGGTGACGACTGGACGCTGATGCTTCGGAACACCATTGAGGGCCTGAGCTGGCAGCAGAGGGCTCATTCCTGAGTGCTCCGGAAGAGCCGGGCTGGATTTGACTTGAGTCAAGTTGCTCTGTTGCTCTTGTATCAGGGTCCCCTGTTCTGTGAACCCAGGGCGGGTGTCACAGCACCACTAAATAAAGTCCAAGTGCCTCCATTTCCGTGGGTACCTCCATAACTACGCTGCCCCAGAGAAGTCACACTGTCCGTTCCTCTGAGACTATGACCCCCCCATCCCTCCCCTCTCCGTGCCTTCCACCCTGCCTCTGCTTCTGGGACGCTGTCCTTCTTTGATGAGTCATGGTTCCTGCCAATTGTCGACTGTGGAGTTGTCCCTCAGCAGCCCGGATGGACATAAGGGCTCCTGATTCTGGCAAAAACCTCAACAGTAGCTTTCCTAAGACGTCTATTCTCTTCTACCCTGTTTTATGGTTTTCCACATTAGACTACCTCCTCATCTCGAATCTTCTGGACGACAAGAACCCCTGTTTAACACAATGGGCTGAAGCCTTTTGGGTTGGCCCCTATTGATCAAAACATTTTTAAAATTTGTTCTTCCAACATATGTATACTAAAGTATATATAAGCCACACAAACCATATGCTAAAATAGGAATAGGAATAAAGGACAAATGATAAAAACCTACTTTGATCTTTCCTCCGCATACTCCAGTGGCTTGTCTTGTGGACCCATCTTTGACAGTCCTAACTGAGCTTGGTGCCTGGCACAATCTGTAACCAGCAGGAACTGGGGGTGCGGGATCCCTGTGATTGTCCATCTGCCCGAAAACTGTGTGATGGTTCTCAAAGTATGGTCCTTGGTTCTCCTCAAAAATGCACACTTCTGGCCACCTTCACGTGCAAATCTCTGGGAATGGGGTGGACATCTGCAGTTCTTTTTTTAAAGATTTTATTTATTTGACAGAGATCACAAGTAGGCAAAGAGACAGGCAGAAGGAGACGGGGAGCAGGCTCCCTGCTGAGCAGAGAGCCAGACACAGGACTTGATCCCAGGACCCTGAGATCATGACCTGAGCCAAAGGCAGAGGCTTAACCCACTGAGCCACTCAGGTTCCCTGACATTGGCAGTTCTTACAAATTCCCTGAGTAATGGGCACCTGGGGGGCTTACTTGGTTAGGCAACTGCCTTCGGCTCAGGTCATGATCCTGGAGTCCTGGGGTGGAGTCCCACGGTGGGCAACCTGCTTGACGGGGAGTCTGCTTCTCCCACTGACCTCTCTCCGCTCATGCTTTCTCTCTCATTCTCTCTCTCTCTCTCTCAAATAATAGATAAATAAAATCTTTAAAAAATAAAAACAAAAGCAAATTCCCTGAATAAGTCTTCTGTGCACTCTAATTTGGGAAACCCTGGCTGGGGAGTTTAAGTTGATAAGTCATTTCTTATTTATCAGTTATGAAGTGTACTTTATTTGCAAAAGGGCATGTCTTAGTGTTCCTGCTGTTTCCATGATCTAGGCTTGCACTGTCGGATTCAGTAGCTACTAGCCACAAGTGACTCCGAGCACTTGAAATGGGAATAGTACAGCTAAAGAACTGAATTTCTAATTTTTAAAAATTTTAATTAATTTACATTTAAACTTCAAAACTATTACTTCATTTAGTTATTTTTAAAAAATCTTTTAAGTATGGTTGGAAAAATGCAGGTATTCCAGTATGCTTTTTCAACAGTAAATCTTAGGAAGTCTAAATACAGATAAGTATTTCCAAGGAAAATTGAGTGTTCTAATTGAAATATACCATAAGTGTAAAATACATATTGGATTTCAAAGATTTCGAGTGAAAGAAATCTGAAATAGCCCAGTAATAATTTTATGTTGCTCACATGTTGAAAAGACAATCTGTGGATGTATTTGGTTAAATAAAATATGTAATCAAAATTAATTCCATTATTTCTTTTCCCTTTTACTAGGATGTTTAAAGTTATATACATGGCACACCTTTGCAGCTCACATTGCATTTCCATGGACTGCAGTGATCTAGAGTTTAACATTGGCTTTGGGTACACATGGTAGATAGCTACGGTTTGAGTTATATAACCAGATTAAAATCCGGTATGAATGGAGGGGGTAGGTTTAGACCAACACAAACATGAAGGTGAACTCAAGCCTGGGTGGCTCAGTGGGTTAAGCCTCTGCTTTGGCTCAGGTCATGATCTCAGGGTCTTGGGATCGAGCCCCACATTGGACTCTCTGCTCGGCAGGGAGCCTGCTTCCTCCTCTCTCTCTGCCTGCCTCTCTGCCTACTTGTGATCTCTCTCTCTGCCAAATAAATAAATAAAATCTTTTTTAAAAAAATCCTTATGCTCTCAGTTGGGGGGGGGTCGCGAAGGGCACCTTTGGAACACGGGTGAGAAGTGAGGCAGGCACAGCATGGAGGGAGTTTGGGGGCCACTAGAGGACGCTGTTGCTACCATTCTGAGGGCTGCCTGGAGAAGGCATTCTGCCTCCAGAGCCCTCTTCCCGCGCCCTGAGGTCTAAAGGAGCCGGTCACCCTCATTGGTCCTGTTTGTCATTCCCACAGCAGAACATGCCGCCCCACAGCTCTGAGATGCCTGGGGAGAGAGAGAAGGAAGAGGCCAGAAGACACCCTCCTACTGGGAAATTTGTCATTGAAGCATGGCATTCAGTACAAAGAGGGAAGGGCAGGAATGTTGGACCCATAGGAGGATGGACAGAACATTCCTAAAGGAATGACAATGGCCCTTACAGGCCAAAGCACCGGGCAGTTTCAGAGCCACTGTAATATCTACATTAGCAAACAGGATAGAGCCCCAGGGCCCCTTTTATCCACTAGGCACGATAGGTCTGATGCTCAGGAGTCACGATACATTTAGAGGCCTATGAAAATGTTTTCGTTTCTTTTAAAATCAAAAACAATGACTACGATCCAGCTTTTTACCAGCATATTCGCACAAGAGAATTTTTAGCATTTGTGATGGAGGAAGAAGGCCAAGGAAGCAAAAGTGCCTGGAAGTCATCACGTGGGCCTGATCAAACCTACTCTGCGCCAGACAATGTTTTACAAAGTGGCTGATTGAAACCCACCTCCTGAGCCAGAGGTATGGCTATTATCCGCATTTTGCCGATGAAGAAACCGAGGCACTCCAAGGTGAGTACTTGGCTGGGGTGGCACCGCTAGGGGGCAGAGAGGCTGGGACTTGAACCTAGGTACTGTGGTTCAATGGACAGTTTCCGCGACACTGTGTTATCCGCAGCTGGTCTGGGGTCCGCCACGTCCCATCCTTCCCCAGGCTGTGGTCCTGCTTCTGGGTCCTCCTCCACTCTCCCTTTCACATGGATTTGGGAGCATGGGTTTGCATCTCTGAGAGCCCCGGGGGCCTGCTGCAGCCCTGCGTGGCGGGTCTGTCTAACGGGCACTGGCCCCGGCTCTCTGGCGCACCTTAGGCTGGCCTGAGCAACTAGCTCCTTACCTTTGGCTGCTGTATTTCTGGGGGCCTCGGGGCTGTGCTGGGGTCATAGGGCCCCCCAAATCTCTGCCCTCTGGATGGTTCAGAGACCTCCAACTCTGAGAGGTCACCACACTTGGAAGAAAGGATCCAGAATAATGCCACTGAACACAGCGCTAACAGAGGCAAAACATGAACTACAGGATATCCTGGCCACCGGAGATCTTGGGGGCCGATGGAGGAGCAGGGCAACTCCGCACGGAAAATCCAAAGAAGCACCCACTCCATAAACATTCAGCCCAGCTATCCCAGCACACAATTACAGACACACACATACACACACACACATCCCACAGGAACCAGGTGAAGTTAGAACAAGCCAAAGCGGTCCTTCCCGAGTCCACCACTTACTGACCGCACGATTACAAGCCATTTCACCTTTGTGAGCCTCCGGTTCCTCGTCGGCTAATTCCAGTCCTTACCTGGCTGGTTTGTTTTGAGGATTACATGAGATAATGTATTTCCAAGTGCTAGGTAAATGCTAAAATGCTACACAAATGGTTCTTCTTATTAAGACAATTATAGTCTGCGCCGAACAATTTAGTACTTTTCAGCTATCTTGTATTTTTTTACTAATTGCTTTGTGAATTAGTCTTATCTTGCCGCAAGACTGCCTCTTCCTGGAGGACCGTGTTCGTCTGCGGCCCTGTGGGGCTGGCATAGCTCTGGGCGCTGGGTTGGAGATGCCCTCGATAGCCTATGTGCCTGGCAGCAGGCTCTGCGAGCCTCATTCTGGGGCTCAAGGGCATGGGCTGGTCAGTCGTAGCTCTGCTCACTCCTTAACAAGGCTTGCTAATTTGCAAAGACGATGGTGATGGAAGGATGCCCTCTCTTGAGCACCAATGACCGGCAGAGCCCTTTTTGAAGCAATTCCCAGACATTGACTCTTTTGATGCTCACGAGGACTGTATGAGAAAGTACTATTAGGATCTCTGTTGTAGAGATGAGGAAATGAAACTCAGAGAGGTTAAGTCACTTGCCGAAGGTCACCCCAGCTAGTGAGTGGTGGAGGAGAGATGTGAGGCTGGGTGTAGGGTCTGTCAGCTCAAACATCGTGTGAGCCAGGGAGAGGCATTTTGGGCAGGAAGCCCTCCGTGCTCTTTTGAAGTCAGAGTCTGCAGTCATCTGAAGGTTAGGTGGGGAGATGGCTGACTCTAAAGACAGCCAGTGCTCTGGGGAGGAAGCAGGGAGACAGAACCTTCGATGGAGGCTTGCCCCTGGCTCCGGTTCCCACGTGGAGTGGGTTCCTCACTGGGGAAGGCTGGGAGCAAGTGGTCTGCTGAGTGTGGTGGGTGTTGTCCCGGGAGGAAAGTGGGTGACAGAGGTTCTGAGGGGTTTTTCAGCTGTCGTTAGGGAGGCCCTCCGCCTGGCGGGCCCCACTGGGAAGACCCAGAGGGATGGAGTTGGGAAGATATTGTTGAGTTTTCTGGGTCCCCAGATGAACAAACAGGGAGCAACACAAGGTGGGCGAGGCCATTAGCCTCCTGAAAGAGGAGAAAGATGACGTCTCTCTGTCCTGCTCAAGAAAGCTTCTGCCCAGAGCCACCCTTCAACCTACCAGGAGTTAGGCCCTATGTTGGGTTCCAAGGGAGAGAGAAGGAGTAGAAAAAGATGGGGCCAGGCTTGACCTACATAGGATAAAGGTTTGTGACCACCCCCATACCCCAGGGCTGTGAGTGACCGGTTCTTGAATGCAGGAGCCCGGCAGCCCTCCTGGGCCCCCTCTACCAGGTCCTACTGTACCAGCTGTGAGCCACAGTGTTGCAATGATGGGTTTAGGGACCTGTTTGCTGGAGACATAAACATTTCTGCAAGACTGCTGTCCAATACTCCATCAAACAGACCTAGCCCCTAAACCTAGCCTTCCTGAGTATGGCCTCAGTGAGAGGCTGAAGGGAACAGAACTGGCTGGAAGCCTGCAGGACCCAGAAGAGGAAAGACGACAGGAGGAGAGGGAGGGCTGGGGGAGAAGAGGTCTGCTAGGTGCCAAGGCGGTCCTCCTTGATTCAGAACTGTTTCCTTCTCCTCCTCAATAGTTTGGTTATCACAAAGACCTTTTATAAGAAGGTGGAAGGACCTCCTTGCCTCTGAATGAATGCTTAGGATCTAAGTAACCAAGGCAAAGTTCCCATAACAGGTACAAAACTAAGAACCCAGGCAAGGCTCTGGGTCCTTCAGGCCAGGATGAAACAAATAGAGCCTTCTCCTGGTGTGGCCACTAGGGAGACCCACGGAGTATCACCTCTCCCGCTTCCCCTTCAACTCCTAGGTCACTTGAATCGCTGTCTTCCAACCACCATTCCTTACCCAAGCCTGGTCCCCAAGCAGAGACAGTGTTTGCTTGTGGAATGGATTCAGTTTAGGTCTTGAGGGATCAGAAGGGTTGGGGCTCAGCTCTGTGCCATGTTCCTGCAAATAAAGGTCACTTTTGCCCCCTTTCACCTCAACCTTTGGGCCAAAAAAATCCCTCCCAATTCTCCAAGCCCAGGGTGATCCCCCCGCCAGGGATTCACATGGCCAGCAGAGGGCAGCAGAACACCCCCCAGCCCTCTCCCTCCAAAGGTGATGACCCCAGCCCCAGCCCCAGCCCCACCCCCTAGGGGCATGCAGGTCTGACTTTGTTCTCTAGGAATCAGAAACCCTGAAGGTCAGGTGGAGGTGGGGGCAGAGGTGGTTTTTTTTTTTTAGTTCGTTCTCAGATTTAATATTGGGACCTCTCTCCTGTAAAAAAAAAAAAAAATCGCAGATGCTTCCAATGTTTTAAGTAGTTTTTGTTTTGTTAATAATGCTACTCAAACATGTACAAACATAAAACTACCTGTGAACTCCTTATACTGATAACTCCCATACAAAGATAAACAGAAATAAAAATTCAAATTAAAGGAGAACAAATCTACAAACGAAATCCAAGTTCAAAGTAATCTGCGGAATGTATGTGAGGCCTTGCATGTCCCGCTCAAGCCTCCCGAGCCACGGGACTAGGGCCCTGAAGACCTCGCGTAGGATTTATCCTCTGTTTGTGATGGAATAACTTCCTTCTTCCACCCTTCCTCGTTTCCAACCAGCTGGAAACATCCCAAGCACAGCACGTTGTGATGTCGTACAGCATTTGCTTGGCACCAACTCTGTATGTCTTTATCACGTGGTCAACGCTGCCTCACTGGCATGTGACAATCAAGACAGTATTGCCACCTGTGGTTCTAAATACACATAGGCAAATGCAGACACTGGAATTCTGCATAAGACTTAATTTTAAGGTGGCTAGACACACACAAGAGCACATACCAAAAAACCACACCACTGGCTGAAAATTCTCAAATAGCAAGAACAGGGGACACCCGAGTGGCTCAGTTGGTTAAGCGTCTGCCTTTGGCTCAGGTCATGATCCCAGGGTGCTGGGATTGACTCCAGCCTTGGGCTACCTGCTCACCGGGAAACCTGCTTCTCCCTCTCCCTCTGCTGCTCCCCCTGCTTGTGTTTTCTCTCAAATAAATAAAATCTTTAAAAAATAACAATTTATTTTTTACAAATGGGTATTCAGAGCCCCACGTGATGAACGTCATCTCCCCCAAACTTTGATTTTTACGGATGAGCACGAAAACTGAGTGAGGAGAGCTGTCTTAGCCAGGGTCGCAGAGCCAGTCAGGCTGGGAAGGCTGAGAGCTCTGGGACTCTCTGACTTTGCACAGTACCACCACCTGCGAACACACACCAGCAACCTTTTCCAGGCTTGGCTCAGGGAGAGGAGCCCTGGGGGTTCTCTTAGGGATTCATCATTGCTGTTTGGGTGGTTCCTTGCAGGTTGCAAGCCGCCATCTTGCGAAATCTGGAATACGAAAGAAATCGGATAAATACAGTCCTGCTATAAATGAAAAGAATTTGTTTAAAGCCCGTCCAGGCTCTGGGGTCTAAAAAGAAGGCCCGGCCTGCACCTTTCTGAATGTTCTTGTTTTCTGTCTGTATATATATAAGCTTCCCAAGTCTTTTGGTTATTGAGGCCTTATTGGATGCTCTTTTCAGGGCCTGGGGAAAATGGGCCATCTCTGTCCCAGCTCCAGGGGCAGGTTTTGAAGTCGAAGTCTAATAACTCCCAAAGGGTCCATGGATAGAATTCGAGGGGTTTGAGAACCTGAATGGGAGAAAACTACAGCTTTATTTTCCCTAGCCTGTGACTGAAAAGTTAGTACTTAATTAAAATGTAAATTCTGGCAACCAAGGATTAACAGGAACAACAGCTGGGATTCTGCCAGAACCCGCAGTCAGACATTCTCACAGGACCAAACAACAACGGGAGGAAGCATGACATATTATTAACACTTGTCCCCATTTTGAAATAATATTAGATCCGATGCTATATTATGTTATTTGATTATCAATAAGGAACATATACAGGGGTTTCTATATTAGAAGTATTTTAAAATATTTTAATAATGGTCTCATAATATAATCGGTTTCTTTTCTTATCTCATGCACTCTATTTGATGCATTTGAAAATATTATTCTGCCCTGTCAAAGGAGTTCACACACCAGAGAAGTACCCCTTATCTGTGGGAAGCGAATCTGCGGAGAGTTACATCGACTACAAACTGGGCACGTCCTGGGGTTTGGTATGTGTGTTTTTCTGTGGACAGTATTATCCCCCCTTTCACACATGAGGAAACTGGGAGGTGCCTAATATCACACCCTCCACAAAACAATAAACATGCCGAGTCCTATAATAAGACATAGGGAGAAAATGAGGGCAGCCCCATGTCTGGGTCTGCTCACAACGACTGTGCTCCCATGCCTGACACCTCTTGGACGCTCAGTTGATGTTTGTTGAGTTACTGGATGAGGAGACATCCAATAGCTCTGCTGCGCGTTGGGTAGGAAAGGCTTCAAAGGGAAAGTGAAGGTTGGGATGAGCCCCGGGTCTTGGGGAAATGCCAACTCGTGTAAACCAATCACGGTACTCCGTTGCCCAGGTCAGTTTCAGAAAGGGCCTGTCACGTAGTTTTGGCCCATGAAATGCAAGGGAAAGCTCATGTAGGATTGGTTCTGCCTCTTGACATTGGAATGGAAGGCAAGGACAATTGGAGCCGCTGCAGCCACCTTGCCCTCATGAGGATGGCAGCGATGGTCAGGGCCCTCGGCTCTCAATGATGCTATAAACCCTGAACTGAATGGCCCAAAGCTTCCCACCTCTGGACTTGTAATGAGGGGAGATCACAAGGGTGGTTATATTTAAATGTTTGAGCTGAGTTCTCTGCGCCTTGTAGTTAAAGGCATCCTAGTGATGAGTGTGTCTGCACAGGAAGGCAGAGGCGGTAACAGGAACAATTTCCATGCCATTCTAAGGAGCTTATGGCTTATCGCTAGAGGTGATCATGTAGGTAGGCAGGGTAGGGGATTAAGTGATTTATATTCTAGAAAGAATACTTTGGAGGCAATATAGAGGACAGAGTAGCGAAAAATTGGTTAATAAATAAAATGATAAAATAGTGCAAATATGGTTAAGTAAGGAAACTGGGGTGAGGCCTTATTCTGCTCTCAGCTTGAGGAAAAAGAGAAATAGAGCAAGTAAGCATGTTAAAATTAGAAATTTGTTGTAGAGCTCAACTTGCAGGGGATCCCAATCTCACACACCTCACAGAAGACAGGCTGTTGGGGCTGGTGCTTAAATGGACACCAAGGCCCTGCCAGGACCAGTGAGGGGCCACCAGCATCATCGAACAAAGGGACTTGTCTGCATGGGGCCGTTACAGTTTTTGGAATCAGCCCTTCTGGTACACACTATTCTTTGAAAACTGATCGGCTTTCTGACTTAAGTGGTTACTCTCAATGAACTAGAATGTCCCCCTTTTTTTCCTAAATAAAAAAAAAAGCTGGCTATGTTTGGGTGCGTGGGTCTGGTTTGAGGCCTCTCCTGGGGACAGAGGTGGTGCTTGTGGTGGACAGAGGAGTAGCTTGGGAGTCAGAAGGTCCCATTCTGGCTCCTGCTTCTGTCCCTATCTGGCCGGGCGCCCTCAGACATACCTCACCCCCTCTCAGTGCTGCTGTGTCCTTGCCTGTGAACAGTGGTGTTAGCTCCCTGTTCTCTGTGTTCCTTCCTGATCCCTACACCCCTAGACTCTGACAACCCCTCCCTGGGCTGCATCTTTTACTTGCACTGGTCCTTCAGAAGGAGGGTTTGGGATTCCTTAGAATGAAATATATTGTTCTCGGTCTTGGAGTTGAGGCCAGCAGCCAACCAAACATTCAGTGTTGATAAAGCCCCTACTATGTGCTTGGTACCCTGCACGAGGAAGCTTCCTCAAGAAAAAGCTAGGCTCCATTCTCCAGTGGTTGCCAGAGACCTATGTGCACGCACACACACATGCACATCTGCACAGAGCTGCATGGGACCACACACGCACACATACAGACACGAAGGGGTGGGAGCAGTAAGTCATGTCCCGTGGTCATTCTGAGAAGGGGGGACATCAGTGGTTCAATGCTGGACAGTTCATGAAAGCTTCCTAGAGGGAGGGAGTCAAGTTTGTTCCCCAAGGGTGTTAGCTTTTAGCTGCTGGTCTGTTAGCCACCATTGACTGGATTGTAGTCCTCCAAATACTCACGTGGGGAAGTCCTAAGCCCCAGTACCAGAGAATGGAACTGCATTTGGAAATAGGATCTTTAAAGAGGAAATTTTTTTTTTTTTTTTAAAGAGAGAGAGAGAGAGAGAAATCACAAGTGGGCAGAGAGGCAGGCAGAAAGAGAGGAGGAAGCAGCCTCCCCGCTGAGCAGAGAGATTGATGTGGGGCTCGATCCCAGGACCCTGAGATCATGGCCTGAGCCAAAGGCAGAGGCTTAACCCACTGAGCCACCCAGGTGCCCCTAAAGAGGAAATTAAATTAAAACGGGGTCATTAGGGTGGGCCTTAATCGATATGACCACTGTCTGTCTAAAAAGAGAGGATTGGACATCGACACATATGGACGGAAGATGGTGTGAAAACACAGGGAGAAGAAGGGCATCATCAGGCCAAGGAGACAGACCCCGTGAGCCAAGTCTGGCACGTTAGGGGCATGGACTTGACAGATGAAGTACGTGCTCTTCTAGAGCCTTCCTTCAGGGGCCGTCGAGGAGCAGGCAACGGAGAAATAAATAAAGCAGCCAGGTAAGTCCAGACGGAGATGTGGCCTCTGAGCGAAGCCAGCAGAGGGTGCCGATGAGGGAGACAGGGGAGGGGCAGGGACAGCTGTCAGCGGGGTGGTCAAGGGGCTGCCACCCCAGGGATGAGGACTAAATAGCCAAGCTCAAGAACATTTTAGAGGGATATCACAATCCGGAGCAGGGGCATGGAGGTAGGGTGTGCTGTGGTCATTGAGAACCCCCTGGCTGTGTCGAGTGTGCAAGGATAGACGGGGATGAGATGAGCTCCTTGAGCCCTGGCAGGGACCCCATCACGCAGACCCTTGTAGGCTCCAAGAGAGTCTTGGGACAAAATGGTTTAACTTTCACATTTAAAAGACGCCTGGGATGGGACGCGTGGGTGGCTCAGTTGGTTAAGCGGCTGCCTTCGGCTCAGGTCATGATCCCAGCGTCCTGGGATCGAGTCCCGCATCGGGCTCCTTGCTCAGCAGGGAGCCTGCTTCTCCCTCTGCCTCTGCCTGCCACTCTGCCTATGCTCGCTCACTCTCTCTCCCTCTCTCTCTGACAAATAAATAAAATCTTTAAAAAAAATAAAATAAAATAAAAGACGCCTGGGGACGCCTGGTGGTTCTGTCGGTTAAGTGTCTCCCTTTGGCTTAGGTCATGATCTCAGGGTCCTGGGATAGAGCCCTGTATTGGGCTTCTTGCTCAGCAGGGAGCCTGCTTCTCCCTCTCCCCACCCCTTGCTTGTCCTCTCTCTTGCTTGCTATCTCTCTCTCTCAAATAAATAAATAAAATCTTAAAAAAAAGAAAGAAAGAAAGAATTGAAAGCAGAGACTTGAACAGATACTTGTACACCACATTCAAGGAGCACTATTCACAAGAGCCAAAAGGTGGAAGCAACCCAAGTGTCCACCAACAGAAGGATGGATAAATAAAATATGATATATCCATACACTGGAATGTCATCCAGCCTTAAAAAGGAAGAAAATTCTGATCCATGCTACAGTACGGATGAACCCTGAGGACATTTTACTAAGTGAAAGAGCCAGACCCCAAAGGACAACCGTCATGTGATTCTACTTTCATGAATACCTAGACTGGGCAAAGTCATAGACAGGAAGAAGAGTGGTGGTTGGTGGAGGGAGGAGGATAGGTGAGGGGAGAGGGGAATGGGGATAGTGTTGCAGGGGTGCTGCGATTCCCTTCGGGAGGGTGAGAATCTTCTGGAGGTAGTCATTCAGTTTTAGGAATATACTTAATGCCACTGAACTTAAAAATAGTTAAAAATACTTAAAAATAGTTAAAATAGTAAATTTTATGTGTATTTTACCACAATTTAAAAAGAAAAGAACAAGAAAAAAAAGATCAGTCTGGTTGCAGCTGGGGTGGGGATTGAGGCACAGCCTGGTTGTCATCTCCTTGCTGAGGTCCAGGAGGGGGGGGTGGCAGGGGGAGTGGTGGAGGCCAGGGCCCCCTGCTGCTGCCCAGACCCCTTGCAGCCTCCCCTCAGCAGAGCACCCTGATGGGCAGCAGACAACTCCAGCAGGCTCCTTCCCTCACGCGGCCCGCCGTGCTGCCTGGGCAGGCCTGCACAGGGGAATCACCCTGGCCTGGAAAAAAAAAAAGGCGAGAGAGGGAGAAAGCAGCACCATTAAAATCTTAGCGTATGAATAATTACATTTTAAAAATCCCCACATTTTTTTTACATCAAAAGGAATTCTGTAATCAGAGGTTTAATTTGCAGATTTAGTGGCATTTGGCAGGTTAAAAGTAGGTGCTGTGAAGTGAGTAAGCGTGGGATTTGGGGCTGGAAGCAAAGAATGGGGGAATCTGCTCAACCAGAAATCCCTGCTTGGAGCTGCCTCTCAGCTTCTCGGCCTCACTTCCTCTGCCCATGGCCGCCCTGGGACTGTGCTACTTTCTACTGTCGGGGCGGGTGGCATGTGGGCACGGAGAGGGAGAAGCTAGCCCTCCAGCCCTGCGTCCTCGCTTCCTCCTCCTCCTTCAAAATAGCTTTATTGTTTTTTTTTCCTGATTATTTGCTCATTGCAAACCACCCCCACCCAAATCCTGAAAATATAGAAAAGCAAAAAAAAAAAAAAAAAAAAAAAAAAAAAAAAAAAAAAAAAAAAAGGAAAACAAAGATCACCTGTGGTTTCACTGCTGGAAGGTAGGAGCGCCTTTTCCTCCTTTCTAAAATAATGTGGATAAAAATCCCTTTGCCAACTGGCTTGGGCTTTACTGCTGTTCAGGCTTATTATTCTGGTCCTTCTCTACTTTTCCCTCTTCTCCGCTGGGAGTCTCCCTCTCTTTCCTTACTCATGAGAAACAAAACAAAGCAGGAGCTTTGACATACGAAGTTCAGGAAGGGAGATTGGGCCCCGAGAACCTTTCTAAAGCTGATGCTGGCAGACCTGCCTCCCCCCACTCCCCCGCCCGGCAGGGCCAGCCTGGCTGGGGGAGGGGGTGGCCTGGCCGAGTGGAGCATAATTCTGGGGCAGCCTTCCTGTGGAAGGGAAGGAAAAGAAGCAGGAGTGGGCAGTGTTTGTCTCTCACGTCAACCACTCATCGGATGTGGGCTTCCCCCAGAAGCGGGGACATTGGGTGACGTGACTGTCCACTGAGAGAATTTCTACTTCTACCTAAGTAGGGCTCAGGGCTGCCTTTAGCAGAACTCCCAACAGTTGGGGGGTGGTTGTGTACCCTTTAGTCCTGAAGGGGGGTGGGGTGTGTGAGAGAGAGAGACAGAGACACAGATACGGAGAGACAGAGAGGGCTTCTGGAGCTCGCCAAGGCAAAGATCTAAAACCAGCATAGGCGGCTGCTCCCGGAGAAACTTTGCCAGCTGCCAGGCAGTTTCCAGATGCGTGGATGAAGACAAATGTTGGAAGGAGACAGCCCCTGGGTCGTCCTGCAGCTCACTGAGAGAGGACCAAAGTCATGGGACCATCTGGCAGTTGTGGAGAACAGAACAGGCACTTTCAGGAGACTGAAGGCAAAATCCAGAGTGGGAACAAGTGCAAGACTTTCCTGAGGAGGCCGAGGCTGCTCGCCCACTGCCCTTCTGTCAGCACCTTTCTTACCACAGACTCTGCGTGTATCTGGCAAACATGAATGGCTACCATTAACCTCGCATGACTGTCATGCCCCCTTAGAAACTGGGGTTCTGCTCTTGTACCAACCCAGAAAATGAGACTAAGAGAGGATGAGAAACTTGCCCAGACTCACAGGTAGGAAATGGCAGAAAGGAGGTTCAAAACCAGGTGCTCTGACTCCAAGGTACTCTGCATATCTACTGGTTCTTGTGACCATGTTTCTCCAACTTCTGCCATCATGAGATACTTTTTAAAAGTATAGTGGGTTTGAAGGCATGTGGATCACACCAGATGGAAGAACACGGTCTTCTAGATTAACTGTAGCAAGAAATTATAGCAGGAAATTATATTTTTAATTTAGAACAGAATTGCCATGTTCTATATATTA
Source organism: Mellivora capensis (assembly GCA_004024625.1). Taxonomy (NCBI): domain Eukaryota; kingdom Metazoa; phylum Chordata; class Mammalia; order Carnivora; family Mustelidae; genus Mellivora; species Mellivora capensis. Next base: position 122,911 of record PISX010002024.1, on the reverse strand, counting down.
ACCCAACTTAATTTCATTAATAATTAAATAGATCAATTTTAAATATATATTTTATATTTTTTATTATAAAGTATGCCCCCCTCAAAATTATTTCAACTGAAAGAATTCTTTTTGAATCATTTAAAAACCACCTTTTCACTTAGTATCAGGAGCAAGAGGGCTGGTTAGGCTCTTCTTTATCCGATTCAACATCAGGTCTATTTCCATATTCTGTTTCTGTCTCCAGTACAATGTATCAGAGGAGAAAAGATCAACTTCCTATTTTGCATTTTTTGTGTTGTGTTTTACCGTGGTTGTTCTTATTGTTGGCAAGTAATTTATTCATTTTGAACAGCTCTTCTCCCAACATTTTTAGATCCTCTCTTCATCTGGAGGCTGCTTAATAGTGTGGTTCTATGATTCAAAACCAGCTTGGGAACACATGATTCTGTGTTTTCTTTGAAAGCTCCTTCTTCTGGATCCATGAAAATGATATGGGGTAGAGGCTACATTTAGGGCACAATAAACATTGAATCACATCACGAATATATTCGGTCTTCGATGTGTGAACACGTAATGAGGCTGATCATGATCATTGAAGAATCACACAGTACAAGAGTCCATTGTTAAATACCACACATCGACAGAGGCTATATCGGATGTCACATGTGTGTGAGTAGGTAATGCTTCCTGCCTTTTTTCAATAGGGAACATCATTTTTTTTAAAAGATTTTATTTATTTATTTGACAGACAGAGATCACAAGTAGGCAGAGAGGCAGGCAGAGAGAGAGAGGGTGGGGGGGAAGCAGGCTCCCTGCGGAGCAGAAAGCCTGATTCGGGGCTTGATCCCAGGACCGCAGGATTATGACCGGAGCTGAACGCAGAGGCTTTAACCCACTGAGCACCCCCAGGCCCCCCAGGGAACATCATTTTTTAAAAGGAGACTCTCACATAATAATATCAATGGCACCTATATGAATCTAGGGTTTTTTTTTAAGTAGATAATTTAAATATTTTCAGAGCAAAAATATGGCTAATAGAATAGAGCTTTGAACTTTTCTGGTGCAACAACCTATTAACATCCCATAGCACAAGGCTGCACCTTGGCCTCCATGATAAATTGGTAAAATCACGCTAATTTGATCCAGTGCGTAAAAAAGGAGCAAATGCCCTGGATGCCAGGATTAAAGACTTGTGCTTTAGACATGCATTCTAGAGAAAGACCATAACAGATTCAGGCACAGGCTATGTTCATAAAGTTTTTAAGGTCCAGTGGTTTCAGCCACGACCGGATTAACTGTCCAAAGTAAGGACAATGTATTGTACCTTTAAACCTCCTACTACTGGGACACCTGGGTGGCTCAGTTGGTTAAGCGGCTGCCTTAGGCTCAGGTCATGATCCCAGCGTCCTGGGATCGAGTCCCACATCGGGCTCCTTGCTCAGAGGGGAGCCTGCTTCTCTCCTCTGCCTCCTCTCTCTCTCTATCTCTCTCTCTGACAAATAAATAAATAAAATCTTTAAAACTCCTACTACTGAGAAAGAAGCATAACACTCGGTAGACTTCTTTGGGTTTTGGAAGCTATGTATTCCATACTGAGGAATCCCATTATGATCCATTTATTAGGTGTGAGAGAAGGCTGCCAGCTCTGAGTGGGGCCAGACCCAAAGCGGGCTCTATAGCACATCTAGACTATTGGACAGGCATCCCTACTGCTAGTGAGGACAGCCTGGGAGATCGCATGGTGTCAGATATGTCTGTGGCCAAGAACAATGCCAGGTGGGGCTTCTGCACACCCCAATAAGAGAGCAACAGCAAGACACTTAGGGTTCTGCAACAAGGTAAAGGTCTTTGGATAAAGATCTACATACCCTTATCGCAAAAACAGCTCCTGACATGTTAGTAGGTTCTTGTAGAAATTTAGCTTCTGACCCTGGGGAGTCAAGGGACCATGAGGCCATGTTAGAGCCCCAGGTCATGAGGCTGGGGAGGGAAACAGCAGAAATCGCTGATAAAATAAAAGCAATACATTGGGGATTGGGCTGGAGTGGGTTCAGGGGGCACAAGGGAGCTGCGCCAATGGGTGACCCAGATGTCATATCCATGGCCACCATGGTACCAACATGTCTTCCTCAGCTGATACCTCTGGTCTTTATGTGACCTAGACCTAGACCTAGACCTCTAGATCTAGAGATATTCTTCTAGCACCCTCGCGGAATGTTGCGAGAGTAAAATAAGATAATAGGGAAAAATGGACACATTAAAATTACTATGCAAATTACAATCAAATACTATCATAGATGAAGCTCGAGTAAGGCTTGACTTGAGCCAGGGTGTAAAGGCAGGAAGAGCTTGCCCTAATCCCAGGACTGGAAGCTCTCTGGGACTTTTCAGACTGGAGTCCATGACTCTGGAGGGGTCCTCAGCATCCCTGCAGCAGCCTGGGTAGGGAGGGGGCTCCTGACTCTTGCTCCGGCTGTCTCTAAAGCACTTCTGCTTTGATCTCTTTGTTACAATGGGCGTAGGACCAGATTAAGACTTATAGGCCCTGGGCACCTGGGTGGCTCAGTTGTTTAAGCAGCAGCCTTCTGCTCAGGTCATGATCCTGGAGTCCTGGGATCAAGTCCTGAATCAGGCTCCCTGCTCAGCAGGGAGTCTGCTTCTCCCTCTGACCCTCTCCCCTCTCATGCTCTCTCTCTCACATTCATACACACTCTCTCTCAAGTAAATAAATAAAATCTTAAAAAAAAAAAGACTTAAATGCCCTGAATACCGAGAAGACCCAGAAACTCCCATCCCTACTTAATGACATTATAGTGGCTCCTCTCTAGTTCTGCTGATGGAAAATTCTAGCTGCGTTTATTCAAATGGAACATTTCTCTGCCCCTCATCTTGTTTGTCTAGAGTTCTGAGCACTTGTTTAGTATGCTTTTTGGGATAATCTCAACATTGACTGGGCTTTCACAGAAAGATTCATTTAAAAAAGAAGTTTCGGGAGCGCCTGGATGGCTGAGTCTGTTGAGCGTCCCACTCTTGATTTCAGCTCAGGTTGTGATCTCGGGGTTGTGAGATAGGGTCCCTCGTGCTAAGCTTGGGATGGTTCTCTCCCTCTCCCTTGGGCCCTCCCCTTCTCAATAAATAAATAGATAATAAATAAATAAATAAATAAATATTTTTTAAAAGAAAGAAAAGGGACGTTTCATTGTTTAAACTTTTGATCAAATCTAATGTTTATTTAAATCCCCTCTCCATCTCTCACCAAATATTTTCTCAACACTGGCTTAAATACTTCCCATACTATTTTCTATCCACTGAGTGACCCCAGCACATCTTGAGATTATTATTAGAAAGTCTGGTAGCGAGGCCAAACACCTCACCTTCCAGCTTCTACCACTGGGTCTCCCTCTGCCATCTGGGCTCTGCTGAGCAGGTTTAATCCCCACCCCCCTCGCCTCTGCTCAGCCAGGTGCTTGGATGCCGTTCTTGGAGTCCACCTGTCTCCTCTCTTTTTCTCCAGCCCTGGGTCCTCAAATAGTCTCCCCAGGTAGTGATAATAATTATAATAGCCCCCAATAACTAGACTCACCATGCCAGGTGCCAAAGTCACACACCTAGAGGGTTTTAGAGCCAAATGCTAGTTTGTCTGATCCCAGGGTCTCTATTTTTAGCCTCTACGTTATGATTGGAACTTCCCACCTAGTCTGAAACAACTTCAAAGTGTTGCCTCCTCAGAATATTCAGAGCAATTGGTATAGGAAAAAAATTTCAAGTACCCTCCAGCCTTTGACATGGAGCATTGTCTAGAGCCTGAAATACTAAATCAAGGAGACTTCACTTGTCAGTCAAGGGCCCTGCCCCTGAGTTGGATCTGCTCTGGCTTTTCCTTTAAGGAGGCATCTCTTAGGTGAGGGGGCAGGGCTCTAGCTAACTATGGCCCTTGGCAGCAAGAAGAGTCCCAGAATCTGCTGAATGTTCTCTGGATTGTCCCTGATATCTGCAGTGATCTCCTGTCCACCTGGGCAATACGTCCCCCATAGCAACTACATGGCAGTGGCATCATTGGCACATCACGAAAGCCAAGGCAGGGGGGAGGCTTCTGGTTGTCTAGCTTTGACCTCATGACAGTGCTCTGGCTCTAAGACAGCTGGGGAAGGAATTTCATGGGTTTCTGCTTCTTAGTGCAAGGTGGGCTCTTCTCACCAAGATTTATAAGTAGGGAGTCTTCCAATGATGAACCAAAACGTGTCCACACCTCTGTAGTTATAGAATTCCCCAAGTCTTTTCCTTCAATGAATCAACTCCCATTTAACTCCTATTTATTTATTTATTTATTTATTTATTTTTGATTTAATTTATTTGTCAGAGAGAGAGCACAAGCAGGCAGAGTGGTAGGCAGAGGCAGAGAGAGAAGCAGGCTCCCCGCTGGACAAGGAGCCCGATGTGGGACTCGATCCCAGGACCCTGGGATCATGACCTGAGCAGAAGGCAGAGGCTTAACCGACTGAGCCACCCGGGCATCCCTAACTCCTATTTATTAAGTCCAAGGTCCATGTAAGGCACAGTGAATGGTAAGGTGACTGCCTCATTTAGTTGAAACCTCAGACAGCCATTGGACTCCAGGTCTTTCCGTGCTTGTATGCACCAAGCCTACCCTGCGCTCTTTATTTACAAGACCAGAGGTCAGATTGGATTCAATTGACTGGCCTTATGCTCTCAGATTTAAGACCCCCAACTAAAATCCACAAACTTTCATCCTATTGCCAGGGCTTACACGGGGTTGTCACTGTGATATTCCTAAAAGGTATATAAAATTGTGCCACCAGGGCACCTGGGTGGCTCAGTCAGTTAAGACTTTTCCTTCGGCTCAGGGTTTGATCCCAAGGTCCTGGGATCACTTTGGGCTCCTTGCTCAGTGGGGAGCCTGCTTCTCCCCCTCGAATCCCCCTGCTTGTGCTCTCTCTCTGACAAATAAATAAAATCTATAAAAAAAATAAATAAAATCATGTCACTTCCATGGTCAGAAGTCACTGATTAATCTCCTTTACTCAGAAACTAATCCATTCATTTATTCATCCATCCACCCACTCAAAGCATACCTGTGCCTATGATACACCAGGTATAGTGCTAGACCCTGGAGATGGGAAGATGAAAGCCATGGGCCCAGCCCACAGGGAGCCCAGAGTGTAGCCGAGGAGATGGATATGAACACGATTACATCCGGGCAGATGGGAGCCCATGCAGCAGTGTGCCCTTAGTCCTTCTTGCTGAAAGGCCCTCCCCAGCAGGCAACCCCGCCCCCCCCCCCCCCGTCACGCCCATACCTGTATCCTGTAAATCCCGTGCTTCCTTTGAATCTAATCTAGACATCTCCCTGGGAGATCTTCGATGTTTCTCTGTGTGTACTGGAATCTCCTGGAGAGCAGTGTGGGGTGGGGCAGGAGGGCCCATGGCATTTTTACTGTGTGTTTCCTGCAACGCCCTGCAGAACACACTCTTAGCAGCTAAGAGAAGGACTCCTCTGGGTTCTCTTCCCTCAAAATCAACACAGGTTTGGTGATGCCTTTCTGGAAGACGATACACACTTTCATTTTGCAGCACCCTGTGCTCAGCACCTGCTAGGCACTCAGTGGGGTTTGCTAGAAGGCTCATCTTATGCTCCAACTGGGACTGCAAGCAGGGCTCCCCAAGTCAGGGGGTGCTCCCTGAGACAGCTGGGGGCTTAGGGAGAGCTTTGCTGCTTGGGGGATGCCCCGCCCCCATCAGCTCTAAGTGAGGAATCTGGGCCCAGAAGATAAAATGGTTTTCTGCCTGATGAAACTTGCCGCTTCCCAGATTGGCCAGCGGAGCTTTGGTTTCCGGCCAAGTCCACGGTGGGCTTCCCTGCTTTGATGTGGTTTTGCAAGGAAAACATCCTCAAATGAGCAACAACTAACAGACTCTCTTTCTGTCTTAGTCCACCTCGGGTTTTTTAAAAAAAGAAGTGCTAATTAGCTTCTTGGAGTTGGCTGGGGCTGGAGACCACTGGCCCTCTAGGGGAGAGAAGGATATAGGCTTCAGAGTCTGAACATAGGCATCACTTTAAATGAACTTGTGATCTCCAAAGAGTTACTCAAACGTCTGTCATTGGTGGCAAGGTATTTTGGAATTAGGACACCCGGGGCCTGAGTCATTCAGGCTCTACCCCTTAGTTAAGGTATGCCATTTCATATATGAGCCTCAGTTTTCTCATCCATAAAATGGAAAGGCCAGTTAAAGTACCACCTCTCCGATGAAATGGAGCCTGTCAAAGCCCCATGTGATCTGTACGGCTCTATCCGTGTTAGGTGCCTGGGGCAAACAGCAACCCCAAAATAAGACAAAAGAATTGTGTATGACTATCAGAGGCAAAACACGTTGATCAACTCTTTTTGAAAAAAGGCTTTTCATTGTGATATTTGTATCACCATGGCAATAGCAATAGAGCCCACACAGATTTATTCTTAAAGACATTGAAACTTGTCTCTTTTTTGTCGTGATTCATGCAGAACATTTTCTTAACTTCTTATTTTGAAACAATTATAGATTCACGGGAGGTTGCAAAAACAAGGGGTAGGGAGGTCTATGTACCCTTCACTCAGTCCCCACCCCGCGGTGGGTTGGGGGGGGCGTCTTCTAACTGTACAATCTCAAACCTGGCAGCCGATGTTGGCTTAATCCACAGAGTTTGCTCAGATCTCACTGGTGTGACAAGCATGTGTTTGTGTCTGCGTGCATGTAGCTCGGTGTGATGATCACACACGTGGCTACCTCCCCCATCAGGATTCAGATCTGTTCCATCACCACTGGGTCCCCCTCATGCCAGCCCTTCACGGATTCTTATCCTCTCCCCAGACTCCTGGCGCCCCCCACCCCTGGCAACCACTGATCTCTTCTCTATCACCATTGTTTTGATATTTCAAGAATGTTATATAAGTGGAATCATACAGTATGTGACCCTTTGAAATTGTTTTTTTTTTTTCATTCAACATAATTCTCTTGAGATCCTGTGCAAGTTGTTGCGTCAATAATTTGTACCTTTTCTTTGTGGAGTAAGATTAATGACTTGGAGAAACTGTGGTTTGTTTAACCCCTGAAAGACATTTGGGTTGTAATTATTCCTTATAAAAGAAGGGAAGTGTTTTTTGGTTCTTGCAAGAGATATTTATGCAGTTGGCCCATGTGTCAGGTTCGACCACAAATATTGGAGATGCAGCATAAATGAGAGAAAGATGACAAACCCTCGGAGAGAATGACTGTGAGGGTAATAAGGGATAAGAAGGAGCTGAGAGACCAGCAGAGCCCAGCGTGCAGGACTCCTTCAGAAGGGGGGTCCGCAGAAGGGGGTTTCATTTAAATCAAGACCTGAATGAGGAGGAATTAACCCTTCAGTAAGCCCTAGGTAAGAGTGTTCTAGGCAGAGGGAAGAGCAAATGCAAATCCCCTGAGGCGGGCCTGTGCCTGACTGTTTGGAAAAGGAAGGGAGGCTGCAGGAAACATGAAGGCAGGTTAGGAATGGTCCAAGAAGCAGGCAGGGCTGGGGGTGCCTGGGTGGCTCAGTGGGTTAAAGCCTCTGCCTTCAGCTCAGGTCATGATCTCAGGGTCCTGGGATCGAGCCCCTCATTGCCTCTCTGCTTGACAGGGAGCCTGTGAACTGCAAAGCCTGCTTCCTCCTCTCTCTCTCTGCCTACTTGTGATCTCTATCTGTCAAATAAATAAATAAAATCTAAAAAAAAAAAAAAAAGCAGGCAGGGTCTGTAAACTGCAGAGAGGAGTTTGGATCTTATTCTATGGGTATCACACAGGAGAGGTATGATGCCATTAATGTTTTAAAAAGATCACTCTGGAGTCTAGAGACAAACTCTATTTTAAGCTCCAGGGTATAATTTCACTGAGTAACTGCTCATTTATTATTCACAAACCGTTGAACTAGAATTGAATGCAAACAACCTTCATAGCCACTAGTCATGTGGGACTACCCCCTGCCAATCGAAGGTGAGTCATTGGAGGATAGGCAGGGTCCAACATTTTCTGCAGCTCCAAAGCCAGAGGCTCAACAACCATAGATTCATCCAGAAGAATCTGCAAATTTTTTAATAGACACCCATTGGATTTCACTTGGACTCCATGAGAACTTGCTGCCCTCCCCCATCTGTCCCACTGTGCACCTGCCCCCCCATCCCTGAGTTCCCCAGTCAATGGCAGAGGTGAGAGGAGAAGGGGATGCGCAGGTAGAAGAAGGGGAGATACTCATCAGGGGCCTCAGAGAGCTCTCGGTCTTCTTGAGGGATTGGTGGCTGGTTAGGGGAGAGAGAGAGAGAGAGAATGAGAGAATAGAACAAGAAAAGGGCAATGTGGGCTGACATGGGAGACGGGAAGGGGCATTGACAGTCCAATCCCAGCCCTGGTAGTGGGGAGCAGTCGCTTTGCCCCTCTGGACTTGTGTGTCCTCATCAATGGCCTGTCTGTTCTGGTCAGAGGATGCTTTCTCTCTGCAGAACAAGTCAGTTCAGAACAAATGGGCATTTCTCCGTGGATGATCTGCCTGAGGGAAAGTGAGGGGGTACTGAGGTTAGGTAAATGTGGAACTATCTCCCTTCTTCAACTTAATGGGGTAGAGTCTAGAAACAGAACCAACTCTAAAACCCAACAGCGGAAGTTGACCACCTGCAGGGAGGTTGCCCTAAGATCTCCAATTCTGAAGTAACTCGCCTTAAGAATATCTGATATGGAAAAATGTAATTTTCCTAACTGATAGACTAGGGCAAGGTGGGCAGATTATGACGTATATGCCAAGTCTGGCCCGCTGCCTATTTTTTGCATGGCCCTTAATCTAAAAATGGTTTTATATTTTTGAATAGTTGGGGGGAGAACCAAAAGACGATGACATTTTGTGACTGCAAAAATTAAAGGAAACTCAAATTTCCGTGTCCATAAAGTTCACATTCATTTATTTAAGTCTTGCCTATGGTTGACTTTGCACTACAAGGGCAGAGATGAATAGTGCTGACAGAAATGATCTCACTTGCTAGTCTAAAATGTGTCCTCTCCAGGCTTTGACAGAAGTTTGCTGATCCCTGTGTTGGACAGACTCTAAATGGTCCCATGAGTCTTGCTTTCAGGGAGTCATACCTCTGCGGAATCCCTCCCCTTGAGTGTGGGCAGAACCTGTGACTTTCTTCTAACCAACAGAAGGCAGCAAAGGCTGCCATGCCCCTGACGGCGTCACACAGGGCTGTAACTTCCGCCTTCCTAGCCAACGCTCTCTCTCTTTGCAGCTTTGGCAAAGGCACCTACTCTGCTATGAGCTGCCTTATGGAGAGATTCCTGTGACAAGAAACGGGGGGTTGGCACCCAACCACAGTGGGCAAGAGACTGAAGTCCAACAACCTGCGAGGAATGAAATCTGGCCAAATGCCACAGGAGCTTAGAAGTAGATCTTTCCCCAGTCGAGCTTCAGAGACCCCAGCCGTGGGTGGCACTTGGCTTATGCCTTGTAAGAGACCCCAAAGTAGATCTTAGCGGAGCCCAAACTCTTGACCAACAGAAACTGTGAGATAATAAATACGTGGGTTTTTAAATTTTTTTTTGTTATTGAAGTAGAGCGGACATAGAATGTTATGTTAGTTTTAGCTGTACAACAATGTGATTCGATAATTCTAGATATTACGCAGTGCTCCCCACGATAAACACAGTCGCCATCTGTCTCCATACAACGTTACTATGTTATTATTGACTATATTCCCTATGTTGTACTTTTCATCTCTGTGACTTTATTTTGTTAACTGGAGGTTTGGAGGTCTTAATCCTCTTTACCTTAAATGTGTGTTAAGTTGTTAAGTTTGTGGTAATATTGTTTTACAGCAACAGGTAACTAGGGCATCGGATTCAGATTCTCTCAAATACGGAACATTCCGTGGGATTCCCTCCACACAGACAGGGGTTTCTACACCGCTCCTCCGGAGCAAAGCAGAGAAGTGAGGCGAGGCTGTGGCAGCTCAGGGTACGGCAGGAAGACCACGTTCATCAGAACTTGGGTGAGTTAGAAGAGATTCCTGTGGACAATCCAATCACCAAAAAGCCTGCCATTAAGGGGGTTACTAAGTGGGCAGGACTGGAACAGGGTGAATTCCCTAGATGTGCTTAGGGTCCTGGGGTCCTGGGGTCCTGTGGCCCCGAGGCACACTGGCTGCTTGGCTCTGAATTGCTGCAAGGTCATGGCCCTGGAGAGCAGGGCAGACCACTGAAATCTGAGGACCTTCTGCAGCCCATGACTTTAAGTCTTAGCCCGGAGTCAGGATTGTGCCATCTACACTGCAGCTGCTCTCATCTATTTCCCCGTGACCATCCCTTAATCATGAAGAACCCCTCTCCAGTGCCCCCTCGACCAGACAGTCCTACCACCTTAGACCCATCCATGGTGAGAAAGTAGACCTCAGATAAACTGGGAAGAGAGCAAGAAGGGGGGAGCTCCAGGCTCTACCTGGAAGTTAAAAAATGTGGATACATGTGGATACAAAGAACAATCTGATTGTGAAATTTGGACAATAACCTGAAGAAGTGGTTAGCTATTTTTAAAGAGAAAGTTCGAAACCTTTGTCAATCCCCAAGTTAAGAAACATAGCCATGGGGTTTCAGGAGAGAGTTGTCATGAGGCCAGTGTGTGCAGGATGGCTGGTGGAAGGCGAGGCTCACCGCTCAGCTGCACCTGCCAGCGGGCTCCCCCTTTCAGATCAGCCTCAAGACCCTGCCATCCTCTTGCCAGCCTGAGGCAGAATCAGGACTGATCTGCCAGGGTTTCTAACAACTAGAAGAAATCATGAATATTAATTTTCAGACAACTAAGTGCCCTTTTGTTTTAAAACTCCTGAGGCAGGGCCCCCGGGTGGCTCAGTCGGTTAGGCAATGTCCGTTGAGTGTCTCCTGTACTCCAGGCACCGTCTTAAATGCCGGAGACACAAAAGTAGACAGGATGGGCTCCCTTCTAGCACAGGGGAGCCTCGGGGAGTTTCAGATGACACAGTGGCCATAATAATAGCTTTTGTTCTTATGACAATTACTGTTACTATAATTTATAGCATAGGTCCTCCATGACATCCTTGCTGTTAAAATTTTCAAACACCTGTTAGAAAGAGTCCACCATGAGCCCATTAATCATTGAACTGCACGACCTGCGACCTGCATGTCCCAAGATTATTCACAGATATAAGAGAATCTTCTCTGTAAAGTGTTGTCCCTGGGGCTGAGATGGATCTTTCAGTGAAGACCAACTTAACATGCACTTGATGGCTGGTCTGCAATTTGCTCACTCTGAAATCAAATAAAACTGTTTTGTGGCAATGCTTTGGGGGATAGGTATGTATTTTTCAAATAAAAATATATCTGTATTATAAAACAAAACTTTGTTATGTAAAGAATGAAAGACCCCATGAGTCTTTTTAAACTTTCTGCATTTATTACTTAAAAAAATGAAAATTTAGAGAAATGTCAAGAGTCAAGCTTGCCTTTACTCAGTGACCCCCTTGCCCCTCCCGGCCTGCTCACATACAATAAAAGATGACCACTCTTGATAGCTGCTGTGGGTCCTTCAAGCTTTTCTGTGCATGCAAACATCCAGATTCCTGGAATAAAAATGGGCCATTACACCTGCTTTTTAAATATGCATTCCTCCCCCACTCAACACTACATTCCTCAGCCAAGGAGCAGGCCCATTACTCCCGTGGCTGTAGGAGGTCACCCGCACACTATTTTGAAAGTGATGTAGGATTCTATTAAAGGCTGTTCCACGATTTTTAACCAGTTCTCTACTGATGGACATTCGGATGGCAAATGGTCATTTGCCAACAGTGCCGTGGTAATCATTCTTGTGTGTGCATTTTTATGTGTACATTTTTAGATAAATATTCCCATAGGGTAAATTTCTAGAAGTGGATTTTTTTTTAAAGCTAAGTTTACTTTTTTTTTTTAAGATTTTTTTATTAGAAGTGGATTATTTTTGCATCCTGGCATTAGTTCTGATAATGAGCCGTAGTAGAAAAAGCACTAGCCATGAATTCAGAAGCCCCAACAAGTTCCTACTCTCACTCTCGGACGACTCACTGGACCTCTGAAACTCAGGTTCCCCATCCAAGAAATGAAGGTACTAATCCCCCATTGGCCCATTACATGGGGGGTGCTGAATTAATTTGAAATAAAAAATGCAGGGACGCTTTGAAGGAAACGAAGGGCTCAACAGAAGGGGGAGACTTAGCAAACATGAGACTTTGCTAGCAGAGACTCTAGAGCCTGTCTGCAGGTACCCTGGGGTTTCAGAGGCCGGAGGGAGACCCAAGGCTCGAGGTCGAGGGAGGCTGGTCCCAACATGCTCTGTGGAAGTCTGACAACAACTGGAACCATCCAACCTGCGAGAGCTTACCCTAAGAGAGAAACTCCCATCCCTGGAAGCGTTGAAAGAGAGCAGATGGATCCCTGTAGGATCACACAGAGAGGTTTCCTGCAAGAAAACTGTCTCTGGGACGACTTGGTCGAACCTTCGAAACAATGAAGCACCCCTCATTATTTATCAATCAAAGCAATCAGAGTGTCATCTTCCTATAAAATAACCAGGGTTGCCACTCTCAAGGTATATGGTTACAGTCCCAAACAATGACACTTAATTCAGAGAGGTTGATTGACTTGTCAAAGGACACACAGCTGGAAAGTGGCCTGGCCAGGACTGGAAGCTGGGCCATCTGATCCCGGATCCTCCCTCCTGCAACAGAGAGCTAGACGCCTCTCAAGGCAGGGTGTGCTCAACAGACCCCCACTTCGGGAACTCTAATTCTGATGGGCACTGCACCTGTAATTAGAAGGCAGGGTTCAAATACCAACCTCGCTGTTTTCCAGCTGCACAGGCTTCTGGAAAATGGGAGCAATGGTGCTGTGCTCTTAGAGTGGCTCTGAGGAGCAGATGCGCCCGGAGTGCTCTATCATTACATAAAGGGAGGCTTTTATTCCGTGACCAGATATGAAAAGAAAGGGGTAGGATGTGAGGGGGTGGAAACCTGCACATACATTCAGCATTAGCACATGGCTAAGCTGCTAAGTAGGGGTCAGCCTCTGCAGTTTCCCCACCTTGGAGCTGGATTTGTCCTGGAGGAAGTGAGGAAGGGCGTAAGACTCCCTGCTGCCTCTTTGAGGAGCCTCAGGGGCAAAGCTATCCGGAAGGGGAGAGCCAAGGGATCTAAGGCCAAGGGAACTGTGCTTTCTTCATTTGGATATTCATATTTTATTTATTTTTTAAAGATTTTATTTATTTTTTTGACAGAGAGAGGGAACACAAGGAGAGGGAGAAGCAGGCTCCCCGCTGAGCAGGGAGCCCCATATGGGGCTCGATCCGGAGACTCTGGGATCATGACATGAGCCAAAGGCAGACACTTAACCCACTGAGCCACCCAGGCACTTCTGGAAATTCATATTTTAATGTCTCTGAACTGTTAAGATAGATGAGAGCATTTGGTGTACAGTTTTTCTTTTATGGTGGCAGTCCCTGAAATGATATGTTCGTTCGTTCTTTCTTTCTTTCTTTCTTTCTTTCCTTCTTTCTCTTTTTAAAGATTTTATTTTATTTTTAAAATTCTTTTATTATAATTTTAAAATGATTTTATTTATTTATTTCAGACAGAGAGCACAAGCGGGGAGGGGATGGGCAGAGGCAGTAGGGAGAAACAGGTTCCCTGCTCAGCGGGGAGCCCCACACAGGGCTTGATCCCAGGACTCTGGGATCATGACCTGAGCTGAAGGCAGACGCTTTATCCACTGAGCCACCCAGGTGCCCTGGAAGGATCTGTTTCTTTTCTTTTTCTTTCTTCTTCTTCTTTTTTTTTTTGATATTTTATTTATATATTTGACAAAGAGAGATCACAAGTAGGCAGAGAGGCAGGCAGAGAGAGAAGGGGCGGCAGGCTCCCCGATGAGCAGAGAGCCCGACGAGGGGCTGAGATCATGACCTGAGCTGAAGGCAGAGGCTTTAACCCACTGAGCCATCCAGGTGCCCCAAGGATCTGTTTCTATCAGTGCCTGGACAGTCCTCAAAGCCCTGCCCCACAGAGAGCCATGGGAGTCCTCCAGTCGAATAACTGGGCACATCTTGCTTCTTCTCTTTACAGGAAACTGAGTCCCAGAGAAGGTGAATGACAAGTCCAGAGTCAGGGAGCTAGAGTAGGCATGAGCAGGGCCTTGAAGTCCCTGTTTGCTTTCTAAAATTCAAAATCCCCGAGGCTGAGGGGCCCGGAGTGGAGGAAGGACTGTGGGACACTGCCCCTTTGGGACTTGCGGCGGGGCGGGGCGTCACCAGGGGGTCCGGGCTCAGAGGTGGCTTACATTAATTACCTTTGGAGCCTCTTCATGCTCCACTCAGAGCCCTGGCCAACCACGGCAGTACCATCTGTCAGCTGGCTCGCCCTCTCCACCCACCATGCAGGGCCCTGAGCTCGAGTCGCTGCACCCGTGGAAAGGGAGGCACAGAGAAGGAGGGTGAGACTCAGACCAGGGCTGTCGCTTGGCCAAGGTCACACAGCAAGGAAGTGGTGGAGGCAGGATTTGAATCCAGTGCTTGTCAGAAAATGTCATCAGACAAAAGAGGACAAGGCTGTGCATCACCCTTGTGAGGGGCGGGGAAGTCTGAGCGTAAAACAGCTGAGGTGACGCAGGAGTGCCTGGGTCTCAGTGCCAGAGTTTCTGACCCCATCTGGGGGTAGGCCTGAGAATCTGCATTTCTAACAAGGTTGCAGCCGAGGCTGAGGATGCCCCTCTTGGACCACATGTCCAGGGCCACCTCTTGGTTTTGCTTCTCCTGCCACCACCCCCTAACTCCTCCTCCCACCCCTAAGACAAGGAAATTTCAACCAGCCTCAGAGAGTGAGATGATAAAGGGCTCTGTGGTTTGAAAAACTGGGGCTTGATTTTCCTGTGTGACCTTCGTTAAGTCACCTGATTTCTTGGAGCCTCGGAAAATTCTCTAGAAAATGCAGATCCCAAGACTTACTTCCTAGATTGTTGAGATGATAACTATAAGCCCACCCGGGGTTGTCATAGGAGTTCAGTAAGTTACCCTGTGCCCAGCACACATGGTTTCCTGAATTGCCCCAATCTCAGAGCCCCAAGTAGAAGAGATAGCCAGGGAGGGCAGGGAGGTACCAGAGAAAAGCCCAGGAGATGGAAACTGCCTGTAGATTAACCCCTTAGTGACCTAGGACAAGTGTGCTCTAGTCCCTGACATCTGTAGGCTCTGGGCTTCGTCATGTGGGAGGAAGCAGCTGGCTCTTGGGTCCTTACCTGCTGCAGCAGGGCTGGGCCTCCTGGTGCACAGGTGCTGGGGCTGCTCGGTTTTGATCTTGCATGGAGCCTGGCAGCTTGCAGGTGTGCAACAAGCAGCTGGTCTTCGGACTCTGTGTGTGCCTGACCCCATCTGCTCACCTCACCTCTACCTATGTTCCCTCCCTCCTGGGGGCTGCTGGAGGGTTCCCAGGGGCAATCCAGCTCCCTCCCACCCCAGCTCTGAGACAGATGCATGGTCGTGTTGTCAATGTGCCCACCTCCTCGGCCAGTTTAGATTCTTGAATTTAACTCACAGTTTCAGTCTTGCTGGGGACACCCTTCTGGCCTGTGCAAGAACCTCCCCTCCAGATAATTCAGTCAGAGAAGCAGAACCCTGGGATTTATTATAGGATTTGAATGTATGCAGTTATGGGAGGTGGGTTAGCATTCTCTGGTGCTGGAACGTGAAGTCCATAGGACAGACAGACAGAACGGGAGGATGGATGCAAAGTGAGGAACATCAAGGGCAGGCAGTAAGCCACACGCATGAGCTCGAACCCAAATAGGGCCCTGTATAGCTTGCTAGGGCCGCCATATCAAAATACCACAGGCAGGGTGACTTAAACAACAGACATCTATTTCCTCCCAGCTCTGGAGGCTGGAAGTCCAAGGTCAGGTTTGGGTTCTCCTGAGACCTCTCCTTGGTCTGAGGATGGCTGCCTTCTGGCCATGTCCTTCCGTGGCCTTTCTTATGTGTCCCTGCATCCTTGGTGTCTCCTCCTCTTCTTACAAGGACACCAGTCATATCGGATTAGGGCCCCACCGCATGACCTGATTTAACCTAATTATCTCTTTCAAGGCCCTATCTCCAAATACAGTCACATTGGAAGCTAGGGCTTTAACCTGAATGGGGTGGTCGAGCCGTGGTCTACAAAGACTCTATTCAAAATAAGGTGACGTTCACAGATACTGGTGGTTAGGAATTCAACCTATCTTTTGGGGGGACTCTTCAGCCCATGACAGGGGGTAAATTTAGCTATGAGAGGTTGCAGAAGAGCAGTCCAGGCCAGCCAAGAGTGGGGAGACCTGATAGGAAGCCATTGCAGAAAACTGGGTAAGAAGCAGATACGTAAGGAGCGTCCCGGTAGCTCATTTGGTTGAATGTCTGACTTGATTTCGGCTCAGGGTGGTAAGATCGAGCCCCGTGTTTGGTTCCGCACTCAGCGAGGAGTCTGCTGGAGATCCTTTCCCTCTGCCTGGCATCCTGCTCGCACTCTCTCTCTCTCAAATAAATAAAGAAGCAGATACTTAAATAAAGCGCCGAAGACAGGGAGTGGGAGGCAGGTGAAGTGGGTGTGATTCTGTTGCTTTACAGGTGAGGAAAATGAGTCACGGTGCCCCAGTATTACCTTTCCTGAGGTCTCACTGTGCACAGAGAGGAGCCTGGATCTGTGATTCTCTGCTCACTCATATTCCATGATCGTATCTCCAAAGCTCCAAGGGCCCCTGACCTCGCAGATGGTGAATGACCCCTTGACTGAGGTCTTCCCACTTGAAAAGAGATGGAAGCACAGCTGAAAGTCCCATTCTCCTGCCCCCAGGTCCTGGGCCATGTAATCCTGGGAGGTCGCTCTTCTGTCCCAAGGGGGGAGTTAGGAGCTCTCTCCCTTCCTACCATCTAATGCTTCTATTATAATACAGGCTCTTCTCCAGGCCTGGTTTAGCCCTTACCTGGGCAAGCCCCGTGTCCTTAGACTCTGTTGGTCAAGAGGCCAGCTGAGAGATGTCAAGACCTCGCTGCCCCATATGCCTCTCTTCATGGCCTGCCCTAGTCTTCCCTATCACAACCAGCACATGGCGCTCCTGGGAACTTCTGAGTGATCTGAATTACCACCTTACATGACCACAGATGGGAACCTGATATGAGAAACCTTCTGGATGCCGACTGCCTGGGAAGAAAGGGGGTCATTCTTGCAGAGCACTACCACAGTAGCCATACCACAGATAGCAACAGCCTGTTGCCTGGCTCCCCTAAGCCTGAGAAGGCAACTAAGAATCTTCCAGCTACAGCTTGGAAGAGAGAAGACTCAGCCTCTTTGCACCAAACTTTTCAGGGCCTTTCAGAATCTCGGTATCTTTTTTTTTTTTTTTTAATTTATTTGACAGAGAGAGATCACAAGTGGGCAGAGAGACAGGTAGAGGGAGCGGGGGTGGGGGGAGGAAGGAGGCTCCCCGCTGAGCAGAGACCCTGATTTGGGGCTCGATCCCAGGACCCTGAGATCATGACCCGAGCCAAAGGCAGAGGCTTAACCCACTGAGCCACCCAGGCGCCCCAGAACCTCGGTATCTTTATCTGAAAAGGTGGGTCCTGTTACTTAATTCTCAATGGTGGGAGATTACATTGAGTAATTTTGCAACAGCACAAGATTCAGAGCCTGAGCTAGGAGAAACTTCCTCAACACATGTCAAACCCCTCCCTTTACCCCTCTGAATCCCTCAAGCCTGTGTTCCAGTGTCAGACCTGGTTTTAATCTGAGCTCTGAGTGCAGTTAAGGGGTGTGTGACTGTGGGGAAATTACCAGAGCCTCAGGTTCCTTTTATAGGAAGCAACTGTAGAAAGGTGGTTAGAAAGGAAAAGTCTAGAGCTGGAGGGGCCTGGATTCAGATCCTGATTCCTCTGCTCATGAGCTGTGTGACTAGGCAAGTTCCATAGACTTTCCACGCCTCGGCTTCTCCCTCTGTAAAGTGGGGATCACAAGACCATCCAATTGAGTACATGAGTTGGGGCAAATTTTGTGTTTTTTTTTTTTTCTTTCCCATGCATCATTTCTTCCTTTGTGTTTCAGTTTGGGTCATTTATATTGACCTGCTTTTGAGTTTCTGATTCTTCAACTGCAGCTTACTGAGTTGGCAACTGTTTTGGATAAAAAAGAGACGGTCAAGCTAGAACTTTATGCCTTTATGAGATGACATAAGTCATTCTTGGCATCTTGGCCATTTCATTGGTCTCTCCAAAACTGACAAGCAGGGGTCTGTGAAAACATGTTGATTTGCAAAATGATATCCGTGCAGGTAAATGATGAAAATCGCACACCCCTCTCACTCCCCACATCTGGAAAATAGTAACAGTAATATCTTTTTTCTGCTACATTAATAGGATTTTTGAGAAGGACAAGTCAAAACCGACAGTTACTATGTGTGTGTCAGGCCACTAAGTTGTGCTCATCTTTCAAATGGGTAAGACTTCCCCTTGGAGCTGTCATGAAGATTAAGATCATGTTATGAGTGATCTCGTGTGTGAAAGTGGCAAGATGAGGCAGTGTTATAGACTGTGAGAGCTAGAAGGGGCTGGAGAGGGGATTGTACCCAAGTTCTCACTCCATCTACGTGAGAGAAGACTCAGAAAGGTGACAAGGCATGCTGGGTGGTTAGAGCAGCAGAGCTGGAACCATGGAATGGTCTCATGAACGAACCATTCATTCATCTGTCCTACAAATGTTTATTAAGCACCTGCTGTGTGCTAAAGCTACATTTGGTGCTAGAATTGATGTTCTTGGATTCTCTTTCTCTCTCTCTCTCTTTTTAAAAAGATCTTATTTATTTATTTGACAGAGAAAAAGAGAGAGAGTACAAACAGGGGGATCAGCACAGGGAGAGGGAGAAGCAGGCTCCTCACTGAACAGGGAGCCCGATGTGGGGCTCGATCCCAGGACCCTGGGATCATGACCTGAGCCGAAGGCAGATGCTTAACCGACTGAGCCACCTAGGTGCCCCTCAGATTCTTTTTCTGGCCCTCTGTGTTGCTGGTGTGATCTTGTGAATTTGACCGGTGGCTCTACAAAGAGCTCAATTTCAGGTCTGCTTCAGTCCCCCTTTAAAACACTTGGCATAAGTCATGGACAGCCAGGGTGACTCCCGAGCTCTACTCTTTTCGAAAATCACTCCATCCCACCCAGAGCTCCCATGCTTCAAATTATTGGTTGGGGCAGAGCCTTCTCCAGTTTTCTTATAATTATATAAATAATCATTCAAAGTAAAATAATTATTAAAAAATCGGCAGTTACCAAAATGTTTGTCTTTTTGTATAATCTTCGTTTAGAGTCTTCTGTTATGCCAAGGGTGCCAAGCTTAGAAAGAATAGTATTCACTGAAACCTAGGACCGTAGATTTCATCTCGGTAGAGTGTTCTATAAATGCCAACTAGATCTTACTGGTTGCTTGTTGGTCTCCGCTGACACTACTAGTGTCTACCAGGTCTATCAATTGTTGAGAAAGGAGTGTTGAAGTCTCAACTTATGGGTTTGTCTATTTCTCCTTTCAGTTCTATTAGTTTTTGCTTTGTATCTTTTGAAGCGCTATTATTTTGTGCCTACATATTTAGGATTGCTGTGTCTTTTTGGTGGGTTGATCCTTTAATCATTATGTTTTGTTTTTCTCTGTCTGTGGTAATTTTATTTGCTCCAAAGTCCACTTTATCTGATATTAACATAGACATTCCTACTTTCTTGTGATTAATGTTTGCATTGTATTTTTGCTATCTTTTTACATTTAACCTACTTATATCGTTATATTTGAAGTGAGGTTCTTGTAGTTAGCATATAGTTGAAGCATATTATTGTAGCCATTGGCCCAATTGGTCTTTTTTTTTTTTTAAGATTTTGTTTATTTATTTGTCAGAGAGAGAGGGAGAGAGAGAGTATGCACAAGCAGGCAGAGGCGGAGAGAGAAGCAGGCTCCCCGCTGAGCAAGGAGCCTGATGCGGGACTCCATCCCAGGACGCTGGGATCATGACCTGAGCCGAAGGCAGAGGCTAAACCAACTGAGCCATCCAGGTGTCCCCCAATTGGTCTTTTAACTGGTGTATTTAGACCATTTACATCAAATGTAATTGTTGGTATATTAGGGCTTAAGTATGTCATCTTTAATTTGTTCTTTGTTTACACCCTCTCTTTCCCATTCTTCTGTATCCCTTTTCCTTTCTTTTTATGGACTACTGAATATTTTTAATAATTTATTTTGATATACTAATAGTGTTTTGGGAGGTACATTTATGTATAGTTTTTTATAGTTGCTCTAGGTATTACGTATAGCAAACATAGCAGTCTCCTAGTGTAGAAATCTTACCTCCATTTAAGTCCCTTTACTTTCCCTCATTATCTTAAATATTCACTGTACAAACTTTGAAAAACACATCATATAATGTTTTAATTTTGCTTCCACCACCAAACATAATTTAGAAAATTCAAGAGGAGAAGGAAAATATATTGTATTTACTCACATTTTACTTTTCCCATTTTCTTCCTTCTCTCTTGATCTTCTACAAGTCCTTCTATTATTTCCTTTCTGTTTAGGGAATTTTCTTTAGCTGTTCTCATATGGAAGGTCTGCTAGTAACAAATTTTCCTTTATCTGAGAATGTCTTGGTTTCCCTTTTACTCCTGAAGAATATTATTGTGGACATGGAATTCTGGGTTGACAGTTTTTTCAGCAGTTGAAAAATGTGTGGGATCATGAGTTCAAGCTCCATGTTGGGTATAGAGGTTATTTTTAAAAAGAGGGGGGAGAAAAATGTGTTCCTTCCTTCTGGACTTCAGGATGAGAAATCTGCTGTTATTCGGGTTTCTCCCCTTATAGGTAAGATATCATTTCTCTCTTGTTACTTTTAAGATTTTATTCTTTGTTTAGTCTTAAGAAGTTTGATTATGATGTGGGTTGGCATGGGCTTCCTTGGGTTTTTTCTATTTTAGGTTTAAGCAGTTTCTTCAGTCTGTTTATGTCTTCTGCCAAATTTGGGACGATTTCAGTCATTATTTCATGGAATATTTTTCAGGCACATACTCTTTCCTTTCTCTTTGTGGGACTCCAATGACATAAATGTTAGATCTTTTGTTATTTTCCACAGATCTCTGAGATTCTGTTCTTTTGTTGTCTACTTCCTTTGTGTTGTTTAGATTGGAAAATGTTTTAATGATTGTATTTATTTACTTGAGAGAGAGAGCGCACAAGCCAGGGCGGGGAAGGGGTAGGGCAGAGGGAGAAGCAAACTCCCAATCCAGCAGAGAGCCCAACGCAGGGCTGGATCCCAGGACCCTGGAATCATGACCAGAGCCAAAGGCAGGGGGGCATAGCCGACTAAGCCACCCAGGTGCTCCTAGACTGGATAATTTATTTTGATTTATTTTCAAGTTTACTGATTCTTTCTTCTGTCACTGCTATTATGCTCTCGAGTCCATCTCATGAGTTTCTCTTTCAGTTATTATAATTTCAGTTCTAAAATTTCCATTTGGTTCTTCTTTCTATCTTCTATTTCTTTCCTGAAGCTTTCTACTCTTTCATTTCCTTCAAATGTGCTTATAATTGCTTACTAGAGTGCTTTCATGATAGTTGCTTTAAAATGCTTGTCAGATTATTCCAACTTCTGTGCCATTTCTGTGTAGATGCTTTTTGATTACCTTTTATTTTTTCATTCAAGTTGAGATATTCCTGATTTTTGGAATAAGAAGTGCTTTTCTAATGTGAGCTAGATATGTTAGGTATTCTTTCATGAGACTCTGGATATTATTTAAGTATTCGAGCAGTTCTCACTGACCCTACACCAACAGAGGAAAGGAGGCTGCCATCTCCTTACTGCCAGGTCATGCAGAAGTCCAGGCTTCCCACTAGATCTCTGCTGACACTGCAAATGGTGGGTTGGGGGGAGAAAAAAGAGGATTATTATCACAGGCCATGGATTAAAGCCTAGGCTCTCACTCAACCTCAGTTGTTGACAGTTGCCTTGTTTCCCCCACGGTGTTTGACTGGAGTAGAGTGAGTATTTTCAGAAAAAGTTTGCATCTTGGAGGCCACTTATCTTCTGATCCTTTGGTTAGAGATTTTCTTGGAGATTAGTTTTTGTTTTTGTTTTACACCTCTTGGTGTTTCCTGATTGAGGGAAGCCATAATACATATAAGAAGAGAAAATTAGAAAATCTAGGAACTCATCGCCATGTCATTCCTGAAATCCTGGGGTTCCTACCCAGTCTTCTTTTTCACCTCTCAGAATCTTCTTATATTTGTCTTATTTATTTTGTCCAGGGTGTTTGGTTATACTTAGAGGGAGGAAGCTGGAAAAAATGTGTCTATTCCATTTTGTCTGGAATCAAGAATCTCTCTGATAAAATTAATTAATTTTTTTCCAAGTTTTGCTAAAATATAATTGATATACATTCATTTGTCTGATGTAATAACAAGACTATTTTTTTAGATAGTTCTTTTTTTTAAAATATTTTATTTATTTATTTGAAAGACAGAGATCACAAGTAGGCAGAGAGGCAGGCAGAGAGAGAGGGAGGAAGCAGGCTCCCCGCTGAGCAGAGAGCCCAATGTGGGGCTCGATCCCAGGACCCTGGGACCATGACCTGAGCCGAAGGCAGAGGCTTTAACCCACTGAGCCACCCAGGCGCCCCTAGATAGTTCTTTTTGAGGTACATACTGAAATATTTCCATATGAAATAATATGATAGTTGGACTTTATTGCAAAATAATTCAGTGTGGGTGGAGGTTGGTAGGGAAAAAGATGAAACAAGAATGTTCAAAAGTTGGTAATGAAGCTGAGTGATTCATTTGAAGTAGGGGTTTGGTAGTCTGTATCAGCTTGATTCAGAAGAAATTTAATGTGACCTACATACATGTTAAAAAATTTCTAGCCACATTTAAAAAGGAATGAAAGTTATTGTTAATTATAATAATATAGATTATTCACCTCACCAAACCCAAAATAATATAAAAATTACTAAGGAGGTATTTTATATTTTTTTATACTAAGGCTTTGAAATTGGTGGGTATTTTACACGTATAGCAATTTCAATGCAGAGTAGTCATATTTCAAGTGTTTAATAGCCAGCCGCATGTGGCTAGTGGCTACTGAATTAGCACAGTTTTGTATTCTCTTCTTTTATTAATGTTTGGAACTTCTCATAATAAAAAGATTTTTTTTAATCTAGATCTAAATTCAAACCCCGTGCTCTTAACCTCTACTTTCTTTTTTTTTTTTTAATGTAAAGATTTTATTTATGTATTTGAGAGAAAGAGAGAGAAAGAATGAGCAGTCAGGTGGGGCAAAGAGAGAGAGACAGTGAGTGAGAGGGAGAGAGAAACAGACTCCCTAGTGAGCAGGAAGCCCAATGTGATGTGGGGCTCATTCCCAGGACCCTGAGATCATGACCTGAGCCAAAGGCAGATGCTTAACCGACTGAGCCACCCAGGCGCCCTTAACTTCTATTTTCTTTCATTCCTGCAGGCTTTCACCATCATGTGGGACTCTCTGGGACACTGCTTAGCAAAGTGATACACACAGGTGTGGGGAAAGACATACCCCTCACCACCCTCTCGTTTCTCTGCTGCTGCCCATTATGTAACCCAGCATCCAGCTCTCTCTTCTGCTATTGTTGAAGGTCACACAGGTCAGCATCCAGGGCTGATTCTCCCTCAGCACCTAATACGTACTCAGCACATAATTCATGTTTCAGGTACATTGACTAAGTAAACAAATGTAAGAAAGAGGCAGGAGCTCCTACCTACTGTGAAGTGGGTGACAGCAGAAGAAAATTGAACACCTGGAATGCACTGGGCGTTTTCCCACATGAGAGATCTTATTGAACCCTTGCAAAATAAATGTGCCTAAAGTGTTATTATCACCCCCCAGCAAGGGAGGAAATAACTCAGAGCATCTAAGTCACCAGTCATTAAGTGTGAAAGCCAGGCTTCCAATCCAGATCCTCTGACCAAAACTGCATCACACCATCTCCCTGGAATTTGCCCACCAGCTGGGAGGGAGTGCAGGGACTGACCAACTGACCACAAGAATCAGCCCTCTCTTGCCCTCCTCACTTTTGCCCTGGTTGACTTTTCTCAGCATGTGGTGGACAGAAGGAGGGGTCCCAGTGATGTCTATGACTGTGTTAGGGTAGATGGCAGAGCAGAAATCAGACTGCACGTGAAATTAAGGCTGTTAATCAGCTGATGTTAAAATAGGGAGATTACCCTGGATGGCCCTGGTGGACCCAACATAGTCAGAGGGGTCCTTACAAGTGGAAGAGGCATTTGGAAGGGAGAACCAGAACAGCAGCATGGGAAGGACTCAGCCTGGTATTGCTGAAGGAGCCAAGGAGTGATGGCGTCCTGCAGAAGCAGGAAAAGACAAGGAAATGGGCTCTCCTCTAGAACCTCCAGAACACAGCCCCACCCTCAATGTCCAGAATGAGCTGCCATTCTCATTTGCCGCCTTCCTTCTCCGGAACCCTGATAGGCCAGCTGGCACTGGGGAGACACAGAGGTCTTGGTGTCTTTGGTACTTTTCCAGTCTTTCCCGGTCTGAGGTGTCATTGGTCTCTTTCAGGTCAATTACAGGGGTTTCTGAAGTGCCATTGGTCTCCTTCAGGTCAGTTATGTCCTTTGTGGTGAGTCTTGCCTGTGCCCATGCTCTCTGGGGACTGCCTGGCATTTTGGTCCTGTTTGCTCTATGTTTTCCTATGAATGGGTCCTATCCTGACCTGCCTTCAGCAGGAGTTCAGGTGGTATTTCAACCCTGCTAAGTTGACTATCTTCTCCTGGGACAGAACCATTTTCCCCCCCCTGCAAAGCTGCGTAGGGTAGGAAAAAGGATTTGGCACCCTGTGTCAGAAAGCCTGGGCCCACGTCCAAGATGAACATGGGCCAGCCACCAATCCACTCCTCTTCCTCATAAGTGATAATAACATCCATCTCACAGGGTTCAAAGTTCAATTTAATGCACAAACATTCAGAATTAATAAATAGTGACTAATTGTTATTGGGTGATTTATGCTCCAGATATCATGCTAAGTATTTGATATATTGTTTAATCCTCAAAACAAGTCTGTTTCATAGTTATGGAGCCCCTGCCATATGGAAATAAGAATGTTCTGGACTTACTGTGCAGATACATCCTCTGTTTTTATTCTGATGCCCTTTGCTTCAATTTAAAAAAATGTAAAGAATCAGTCTTTGTACAATTAATTTACAGTGGTAATCACTGTCAAGTTTAGCGGTAGAAGTAAAAAAAGAAGAAATCTGACATCAACTAAAATAGTGCTGAGTGAAATCTGAAAACAGAAGAATCACATTGAAAGGGAAGACATCTCTATCTCTACTACAGTATTTGAGTTCTAGAATACTTCACTTCTAGTCCCCAGATGTGAGAGTTTTCCACACCCAGCAATTCTGCAACTCCAGCTAGATGTCCTACAATGCGATCCTGATACCAACTGGAATGAGTGTCGACCCCACAGGGGAAGGACTCAGTGCCATGAGACCGTCCTCCTCAACCTTAAAACACCAACTGCAAGTGGTGGGTCCCCAGGTTACCTACAACTTGTCCAAGTTGGCTATAAATTGGAGATTTGAGTTTGATCAAACCTTCTCTGGTTTTGATCATCTGCTAGAATGGCTCATAGTAAACTCAGCAAAACAATTTGCTTACTAGATTACTGGGATATTACAAAGGATATTGATGTATAGGAATGAACTGCCAGATGATAGAGTGGTTGAGGTCCAGAAGGGTCTGGAGAACAGGACCATCTGTCACAGTGCAAGTGGGAGTGTTTCTGTTCACCAACCCAGAGCTTTCCAAACTCCATCATTTTGGGGGTTTTATGGAGGGTTCATTACATGGGCACGGTTGATTAAATCATTGGCCATTGGTGATTCGTTCAGATTCCAGCTCCTTTTCCTTCTCCAAAGATGGAGTAGGGGCCTACAAGTCCCAACCCTCTAATCATGTGGTTGGTTTCCTGGCAACCACCCCCAATCTTGTGGTTATCTAGGGGCTTTCTAAAAATCACCTCATTAACCAACCCAGGTGTTGTTGACAGACATTCGTTATAAGTAATACGAGATACTCAGTTACCTTTATCTCACTGGAGCTATTTCAGGAACTGAGGACAAAAACCCAAATATTATAACAAAAGATGCTCTTACCACTCTAATAACTTAGGAAATTACAAGGCTTTAGGAGCCAGGGACAAAGACTAAAATACATATTTCTTATTATATTCACCACATCGGATCTTTTGAGTTAACATCAAAAATGCAAGAATTGGTCCAAGAAAAATTGGTCTGTGTAAAAATATTCAACATATAATTAAATCATCATTTTACATGGTAAAAAGGGTTATGGATTAAAAATGGACAGAATTAAATTTTCTCGGTAAAACTGAAAACTCTAGGCCTTCTTAGGAAAATTAGGTTTGGTAAAATGAAACCACAAAACAAAAATCAAACTGTTAGGAGTTAGGTATCATTATTTAATTTGACAAAAATGAAGCCCTGATTGATAACCTCATCATCTTTCCTATTTTTAGAGCAAAAAGAGAAAAAACATGATAGTGTTTAAAATTTTTCAGTAAAATAAAAATGGAAATAAGGGGGAAACTGTATAACTGTGTTGTATAGAAAATTGATCTAGAAATTCATATCGGCTTAATGAGACTTGCTCCTGAAAATTCTCTCTCGGTGAAAAATGTATTAATATAGTTGTAAGTTCCACTTCTTTTTTTTTTCAGATTTTATTTATTTATGTGACAGACAGAGATCACAAGTAGGCAGAGAGGCAGGCAGAGAGAGGAGGAAGCAGGCTCCCCGCTGAGCAGAGAGCCCGACGCGGGGCTCGATCCCAGGACCCTGGGATCATGACCTGAGCCGAAGACAGAGGTTTAACCCACTGAGCCACCCAGGCACCCCATAAGTTCCACTTCTTAAATTTTGTATTTACAAACCCAGAGTCCAACACATTCAGGTCAATATGATAATGTGTCTATCATCTGGGGTTTCAGTGCAAAAAAAGACTGGGTGGCTCAGTTGGGAAATGGGGTAATGTCTGCCTTGGGCTCAGATCTTGACCCCAGGGTCCTGGAATCGAGCCCCACATAGGGCTTCCTGTTCAGTGGGGAACCTGCTTCTCCCTCTCTCTCTCCCTCCCCATCCGCCTGTTTGGGGAGGGCGAGGGGCACGCTCTCTCTTTCATAAATGAACAAAGTCTTTTTTTTTTTTTTAAGATTTTACTTATTTATTTGTCAGAGAGAGAGAGAGCGAGAGCAAGCATAAGCAGGGAAAGAGACAGGAAGAGGGAGAAGCAGGCTCCCCACTGAGCAGGGAGCCCTATGTGAGGTTCAATCCCAGGACCATGGAATCATGACCTGAGCCCACGGTAGACATTTAACTGACTGAGCCACCCAGGCACCCCCTGAACAGAGTCTTTAAAAATATAAAATAAAATTTAAGAAAAAAAAAGAAAGAAAAACTTTGGTATTTCAAGAAGGAGCTTTTACTGTGGGGAACAGGTTGCTTAGATCGAAGAATCCCTCAGGGACCACCACTAGATATTGGTCAAGCTGCCCCTCACGTTTTAATCCAGTCAGACCTGCAGGAACCTGCTTCTCCAACACAGAGGCCAGGTGGAGGATGGGAAGGTGAGCTGGCCACTGCAAAACGTCACATCTGCAGACACTTATGTAAGCTCTAGTGCTGGACAGAGATGCCTCTGCCTTGTTTCTGATCTCTCGAAAGCTGGTCCACGGGCAGAACCTTAACCTTGCTGGCAAGGGAGTCTGGGAAATGTAGTTCTCAGGTTTCTAGCCTCTACAATACACTGGAGAGGACAGAAGGGGGAAGGAATGAACGCTGAGCACCTTTAAACAATATCCAATAGCAGAGGGATGTGATGGCTCATTTGATGTGTCAACTTGTCGAGCCACGGGGTGCCCAAGTACTGTGATACATTATTCTGGGTGTTTCTGTGAGAGTGCTTTTACGAGAGATTAACATTTGAATTGGTAGACAGAGTAAAGCAATTGCTTTATCTAGTGGAAGTATGGAATATAACAAAACACTGACCTTCCCCCAGATCAGAGAACGTGTTCTTGCCTGACAGTCTTCCAGCAGGCACACTGGAAGACCTGACTATACCTCAGCCTTCAGCCTGCAGACATGAACTGAGACTTCAGCTCTGCACATTCTGGACTTGTCCGCTTCCATCATCAGGTGTACTAATTCCTTATCATAAATATATAATATATATATTATATATATATAGTCTCTCTTCAAATATTTATATGATTCATTAATGCTTATTATTAATATATAGTAGTATATATTAATATATAATAGCATATATTAATATATAATTATATATAATATATATAATATATATAGATATATAACTAATATCCTATTTGTTCTGTTTCTCTGGAGAACCCTGACTCTTATAGGGGTCAAAACACCTGTGTCTAGAGAAGTCTTAGAGGGGTTAACCTAAGGTCACAGTGTGAGTCATGGGGATACAGAACTGAGAGGTACTGTGTCTGTCCTCTCGGAGCTTACTGTGAATGGAGGGAGGCAGATACAGAGCATCCTGTAAAGCACGGCCACATTTGCAAGCTCAGGCGCAGGAGGGAGGAAGGAGAAATTCACACTGTCTGGAACAGGGGGAGTGAAGAAAAGGTTTGAGGGGCGCCTGGGTGGCTCAGTCGGTTAAGCATCTGCCTTACAGCTCAGGTCATGATCCCAGGGTCCAAGGATGGAGCCCTGTGTCAGGCTCCCTGCTCAGCGGGGACTCTGCTTGTCCCCCTCCCTGTGCCTCTCCCCCTGCTTGTGGTCGCACTTGTGCTTTCTCTCTCTCTCTCAAATAAATAAACAAAATCTTAAAAGAAAAGAAAAGATTTGAAAACTCAACAATCTTTATTTGGATGTTCAAACGTGGCTGCATTCCTGTGGTGGGGAGAACTTGGGCTTGCTGAGAGGAAGAAACAGGCTGAAGAAGGTCTGATAGGATCCTCTGCATTTGGATGCGCCCCATGGCCCCAAGTAGGTAAGGCCTCAGACACTGCACTAGTGTGTGGCTGGAGGGGGACACAGCACAGACAGCCGTTCGGGCTGGGACTGATGGGTGTCCCTGTTGGTCACAGGCTGTGGAGGGGAGCAGGAGAGTAGTAGCACCTGGAAGTCTCTTAGAGCTCACCAGCATGGGGCTTGGTGAGCAGGGCTGGGCTCAGTAACCAGACTGGAGAGAACATTCTGGGGCCATGATCCCCAGGGGCACAGTATTGCAGAGCGGACTCCATTTTCTTCCTCCCCCTCACATATTCAGTCCTTTACTGTAGCAAACCCACCTCCCAAACCTGCTTTCTGCTTTTTGGCTCTAATTCCCTAAACTTCCAACAAGTAAATGCTTTTTATCATCTTCCAGATTTCCCAAATCCATCTACCAAATTAGCAGTTCCTGGGGTGTGGCCGCTCCGGCCAGCATAGCACTGAGAGGTGGATTGGGTTTTTTTAGGCATAACTAGACTTTCAGAGCTCTCTGAGCAAACCCCAAAGCTGGTGAACCTTGAACCCTGGTCCAAGACCCTCACTGATTTTGTCTGACCAGATATTTGACAAAGTTGGAGAAAAACTGGCACAGTTATAACTGAAATATGAAGGTACAACAGATCATTAGAGGAGATGGTGCAGGGAACAGAACCTACTAAGGCCATTCACCTTTGATAACCCTATAAAGTAGGTGTAATCATACACATTTTACAGATGAGATAAGTGAGTCCTACTTAGAAAGAGCTACAGCTGAGACTTAAACTAAGCTCTCTGCTTCCATCTCTAATGTTCTTCCCACTGAGCCACAGGGCAAACCCTACATTTGGGGGCCCTTGTCCTCTGTTTTCTTTGATACTCATCCTTGCAAGAATGTTCTACAGTTAATGTCCAAACAGGGACACTGTTTGGTGACAAATGGTAAACTGCACAGGGCAATAGATGCAAGCTTGACTGTCCCAGTCAAACTGGGCTATAGGGTCACCCAATTTATAGTGATCAAAGTTTGATATGCAAAGGAGAAAAAAGATGTACACATGTCATTTACATATAAAAACAAAGGTAAGGGCAGATTTGTCCTAGGAAGAACCTAGGGACAGAGTACAGGATATGGACTAGCTCTAGGCACCCCTGGGAAGGGCCAACTTCAACCCATCCTGCTTCTAACCAAGTGCTTCGAGATCATCCATGGAAGGCTCCCACCTGGATGCCAAGCTTCCCTGCCTAGCAGCCCCATTGCTCCCCCAAATCTATTCTCCTTCCTGTAATCTCCACTAATATTCTGGTCTGAACGGTGTCCTGTAAGGAGGCAGCAGGAAGCTCTGCCTGGATTAGCCAGGAGAAGTGAGATTTTAGGGGACAAAAGACATCCAAATGTTGCAAGTGTGGGCGGAAGCTCTAGTCTGCTTGGCAGGAGAAGGGCTCCAGAGTTTTCCAAGCGTATAATGTGTAAGTTCTCCCTCTCTCTCTCTCTCTCTCTTTTACACACACACACACACACACACACACACGTATGTGAACACAGACATACATATGCTCAAATGTAAAAAGTCTTTCTTTAAGTTTGAGAAGTCAGTTGCACAAGAACATGATGGGGAATATCAACCATCACGCCAAAACATCTGAAGCTCTGAACTGGCTAGGTGTTATACTGGCTTAAAGTAGTTCCCTGAGATTCAGTCTCACCCTCTGTAAAAGAAGAATAAAATTTAGAGGAGAAAGGGTGGTGGATGGGCAAAATGGGTGAAGGGGATTGGGAGGGACGGGCTTCTAGTTATGGAATGAATATGTCACAGGGACGAAAGGTACAGCACAGGGAATGTGGCTGATGGCCTGGTAATAGCATTGTGTGGTGACAGACAGTACTCACACTTGTGGTGAGCAGAGCACAGTGTATGGATTTGTCCAATCCATAGGTGTACTATGCTGTACACCTGCAACGGATGGAACATTGAGTGTCCACTATACTTCCATTCTTTTAAAAAAGAAAAAAAATACATGGTTCAATGAATTTTTGATGGATCCACTGGCTACACTTCTGAGAACACAGGCGAAATTCTAGGGTTAACTCAAATGTATGACGTGGTGGTAGTGATGAGGACGGACGAAGGTGATAATGGTAAAAGGTGATGCTGTTGAGAAAGAGGATGCTGGTGAGGATACTGGTGATGGTGAAGATGGTGACGATGAAGATGGCAGCGAGGAGGAATGTATGAGAAAGCTAACAGTTGGGGGACCACTGGACAGTTGTCTTCAGACCATTGAAGAACTGACAGCGGTACGAAGAGTAGATATAATCTTTCTAGCTCCAGATTAACCCCAAGCGAAGGAAACCCACATTTCTTGAGCATCTGCCATATTCTAGAGCTGCCTGGAGCTTTCATGGTCTTGCCTTGCTCTCCTCCCAACCCACCAAAGTCTCCATATCAGGCTTAGCAGACAAACTGATTTGCTTAAAGTCACATGGGCTAAAAAAAAAAAAAAAAAAAAGAGGCAGAACCAAAACTGAGATATTATAGTTTTATAAACCCAACCTTTGTATTCATCATTTCCCCCATATTAAGGAAGACTGTTGCCATGCCAACAGAAGGAGCATCCTCAAGACGAATGAGGAAAACATTACCAGAAGGTCCAGAAACCATCCAAACATCTGTTTATGAGGGTTATCTTCTGGTGGGTCAAGCCAGGTGACCTCCTGACCCTGTCAGCTCTGTGATTTCAGAACATACACACATTCATTCCCTACTGACAATCTGTACCCTCTGGAACGATCATTCGGTTTCATCTCATTCAGCAGTAGAAAATGCTGGCTAAGATCAGAGATTCTGGAGTCCCAAAGACCTGGTTTAGGTCCCAGCTCATGTTCTATAAGTTGGCATGGGAAGGCCCAGAGAGGGTAAGGGACTTGCCCAAAAATGCATACTGAGTCAGGCAGTGGCACCAGGTGCAGAAACCAGGCGTCCTGAGTCATCATATTCTTCCCTAAGAGACCAAGCCCTCCTTTGTGGATGCCAATACACACTGTCTACACTGTTTCTCGAATGGCACATCTCACTCACCATCTCTTCCATATTTACCCAACCAATGGGCTGATGGTCACGTGGGTGCCCAGAGGCTGTTATTAAGTTCACCTGCTTCAAATAGCTCATCACTGGCCTAAATCAACCAGAATTCTGGCACGTTGACAAGGGCGCTCTTGTGAAGATGGGGGGAGGGGTGCGCACGCGTGTATGCGCGCGCGCGCGCACACACGAGCTCTCCTGTGCATGTGCTGCCATGGCTATGAGGGCAACTGGTCTACCTAGGTGATCTTATTGACACCTCAACCACAGCTCAGGGAAGCAGGCAGGGCAGGGATAATTACCTCTTGTTGACGGATGAAGTAACAGGTTCGCTGAGGTTACCTGCCAGTTACTCCCCTCTGTGGGCTGGGTTCCCTCACCTGGCATCCAGTTCTAATAGTTGATGCCTCTGTAGGTTGTCCAAGTGGACACAACTATTTAAAAGCAAACTCAAAACTAGGACAGAAGTCATGGGGCTCCTATACAGCTGATGTTTTTAATGTTAATTGCATCCATTTCCTAGGGCTGCCACAACCTGGATGGCTCAAAACAAGAGAAGTGTGTTATCTCACAGTTCTGGAGACTAGAAGTTGGAAATCGGGGTTTTAGCAGGACCACGGTCCCTCTGCAACCTCTAGGGTAAGATCCTTCCTTGTCTCTTCCAGCTTCTGGTAGCTTCCATTCCTGGGCTTGCAGCAGCTGCCTCCAATCTCTGTCGCCATCTTCATGTGGCCATCTTCCCTCTGTGCCTGTCTTCATGTGGCGTTCTCCTCTCTGCGTACACCTGTGTTTCAGTCTCCCTTTCCGTACAAGGACACCAGTCACACTGGATTATGGCCACCTCTGGTGACCTCAGCTTGATGACATCTGTGAAGACCCTATTTCAAATCAGGTCACATTCATAAGTACCAGGCATTAGGACTTTAACATGTTTGGGGGTCTCATTTCCACCCATAATGTTAATAATACCTAACCTTTATAAAAAGACGGCTTTACGACAGGCTCTTTCGCATGGATTATCTCCTTTAACACACCTGTGATGTAAGTGTTCCCATTATCTCCCTTTAGCTTTGAGAAACTTAGCAGAGAAGCCGAGTGACATGCTCAAGGTCAAGTAGGCAGGAAGGGGCATAAGTGGGGCCCAACCCTGCCTCAGCCGACTACAGAGGCTACACCCTTAGCCAGTGGGCAACACAGCCTCTCTGTTCCGTGAGGCCCTGTGGTGGCTGCAGTGTGGTTTCCCGCGGGGGTGGCTGTGAGGAAGGCTGTGTCTGGGTGGTAAAGAGGACCAAACATGGCAGGTAGATTTGTTTGCTCAGCTGAAACGCCAACACACAGTGAGTCGATATTGAGTCTGGTGCCTTCCCCATGATTCCCTGAGTGGCTGCGGTTTCCCAGAGCAGCCTTAGCCCAGGGTGAAGTCACCCCCAGTGAAGGGGCATGACGTGAGTCCTTGGGAAGCAGGAACGCTGGGAACTTCACCTCAGTGTTGGGCTTGGGGCTGGAGGGAGTGCAAAATGCATGCACAACCGAGCAGCCCAAGGGAGGCCCAACGCCGGCGGCTTGGGGCAGAGTGGGTAAGCCTGTGGACTCAGGCAGCGCCGGGATGAGGTCCTTGATCCTTCACCTACTGGCTGTGTGACCTGGGACAACTTACCTCAATTCTCCGAGTCCAAGTTTCCTCAGCTATTAAACGCAGATCACAACCGTCCCTACCTCAGGGGGGCTGGAAACACACACACAGGAGTACTAGGCCCAGAGCTTAACCCAGAACACAGAGGAAACCCAGGCACAGAGGAAATGCCGCAAATGCTTACACAGCGTAAGAGGCAAGGCAAGTTTTGGGTGTGCCAGGAAAGAAAATGGAGTATTGATCCCTTCAGAAAATTTACCAGGCAAGAGGTTGCCCACGAAAGTGTTTGTAGTACATTTAAAGGAAATTCAGATTAAGTCAGAGCTAAGACTTGGAACTTCTATGGGGAAATGGAATCCTAAGGAAGATGTTGAAGGAAGGTAGGAAGGAAGACTGGAACAGGTGAGGCTACAGGGCTCTATAGCCCTGAGGATTCTAGAACCTTCTTCCGTGTGCAGCAAGGAAGTTCTGGGTGATGCTCATTTTCCTCTGGTGACCTTGTTCCAGACATCTCCTGAGATGGTCAAACTCCTCCCTCCCCTTCCTCCATCCTCCAAATCACACAGCGCACCGCCCCCAACACATACACAAACACAAACACACACCCCTACCTTTCCATGCTGCTTTTTGTTTGAAGAACCACAAAGCTCGGGTTTTCCCTGGGAAGGGCCTGTCAGTCAAGAAGTGTGTTCCCCAGAGCTAATGAGTAACTCAAGAGAGATCAAAAGATAGAAGTGATGCCTTTTATTAAGCTCGTAGATTTATTATAAGTGAGTCGGCAGGACCACACAGGTCTGTCCCAGTGCGGGAGAACGGAGTATGTGTGTGGTCTGCAGCAGTCGAAAGGCAGTGAGACAGCGGGTGCGAGCCTAATAAAGGCTATAATTGGCACCTCTTTTCCCACAAAACCCAGCGACCACCTTCTCCCATTGCCAGGCTTTCTCCTTGTGGGGAGGGGGGTAAATGGGGAGGAGCCTGGAGTGGGCAGGGAAGGCTTTAGCTGATGGGCTAGGGCTCCGAACGTAAGTGCAGCAGGAGATGGGGGTGAGGGGTAAAGGGGGTACTGCTTCCTGGGAGACTACTCATAGGGGGTCAGGAGGTGTTTTCAAGGACCCCCCCTCCCCAGGCTGGTCACAGGCATTCCATGACATGCTCCTTTCTCAGGACAGAGGACAGGGAAGGTGAGTCATTTCACAAACTGTTGTCTGGTGTATTATTGGTATTAATATTTCATTATAATCACTGTGGTGAAATTATAATATGATAAATATTATGTTATAATAAATATTAAATAGTGTAAGGTTATACCATATTATATTATAATATTATAATAAATATTATAAATATTTGTTGCAATAGCAACAAATATTTTTAAAAAGCTGCAACGGTCGGTTTCCACCCCCCACAAGCCCCAAATTCCAAAAGAAAGAACACAGCAGCATGAGCACCAAGAATGTGTTACCCTCTCCACCCGAGGGTGATGGACAAGCAGTTGGCAGTGCCTCAAGACTTTTAGAAGACAAGCTTAGCACTCTCTGGACATCTATTTCTCTTTTGGCTAAAACAGGACACTGACTACCCTTCCCTGAATGACCCGCAGGAAGTCAGCCGTTTACAATGAGGTTCTTCCGTCGCAGAGCATGCATGTCCTTGGCAAGTCGGAACATGACAGGCGTCCGTTTTGTCGTCTGTGCAATGAGAGAGTAGAACCACCTGATATGCAGGACTTTTCTAGCTCTGACATTCTGAATCCAGGCCTCACATCGAGGCCCATCCACAAGTCAACGGCGCGTTGGCTGCAGTGTCCCTCCCCTCATCGCCATCCCCGAGCCCGTATTTGCCACTGGCCCTCCAGCCCACCCCGGTAGCCCTCCACCTCCTCCCCAGGCTCCTGCCTTGCTTCCAGCACTCTCTGCATCTGCACGCCGCCCACCGCACGCATTAGAGCCTGGCTAATTCTGCTTTGGCAAACCCACAAGCCTGATAATTCCCCCTAACATTCCTTGGCAGGCTCTCCTTCTCCTCCTCAGCAGAGACTTAAGAGCCAAGAGCAGCCATGAGCTCATGTTCTGGTCCGGCTTTATTACTTCTAGAAAGTCAGCTTCATTTACTAATGTGATATTAATTATTGCTGCAAGTAATTGAATCTCTGTTGAATATTATGAGACAGCCAGGAAAAACAAAAAACAAAAAACTCCAATCCAGGAAGCTTACTCCGAATGCTTTTTTCTTGCTTACTCTGCCTTAAAACTTTACTTTTATGACAAAAAATAGAAAGTTGCTATTTTGCGACCAAACAGTGGTGCTCAAAATAAGTCTTGCTAGATGGAGGGCAATAGGGAGAGACTCCAGAGATGGAAAGGATGAAGAATAGTGACATTATCTAGGTACTTCATATCCGCTCGCTCATTTAAACATCAGGACAATTGACCTTTATTATTTCCAGCTTGCAAGTGAAGGGACGGAAGCTTCAAGAAGGTAAGTCCTACAGGCCATGGCAGAACCGGGTTTGGAGCCAGGCCTGTCTCGCTGCAAGCACTGTGTTCTTCCACGGTGCCCATGACCTTTATTCACGTGGGCTGAAGCTTCCCCAAGTATAAATGCAAGGACATCAGCCCTCCATAAATACATACAGTTAAGTCCTTTCCCTCTTGCAAGTTAATATCTGATCATTTGTTTCATCAACCAGTAGGGACTACTGAACATTTTTAGATCTTGGAGAAAAATCTTGGAGAAAAATCACTTCACATTTTGAGTAGGTAAGAAACATTTTAAATAAAATACAGGCATTATGGTTAGCAGGAAATGATTTTTGCTTCATAATAGAGCAACAGAAAAAAAAAAAACTGGATGGGCCTAAACTTTATATAGAACTGAATTTTAAAAGTCATGTTCTGGGGCACCTGGGTGGCTCAGTCATTAGGCGTCTGCCTTCGGCTCAGGTCATGATCCCTGGGTCCTGGGATCAAGCCCTGCATCGGGCCCCCTGCTTGGTGGGAGGCCTGCTTCTCCCTCTCCCTCTGCTTGTGTTCCCTCTCTCTTTGTGTCTCTCTCTGTGAAATAAATAAATAAAATCTTTTAAAAATAAATAAATAAAATAAAAGTCACGTTCTCCCCCACAAGCCTTACATGCCCACCTACTCAGTTTCTAAAGAACCTTCCTCTACAGAGAGTTCTGGATGGTCCTTGATCCTTCTGCTACAGAAACGTGAAAGCATGGTTAAGAACTCTTATCTTGAATGCTAACGCAGGTGTATCTGTGAGAGGACTGGCAAGCAGGAGCTAAGAGGGAAAATATGAATGTTTCCTCCAGGATAAAGTTAACACATGGTGGGCTGAGGGGTCGGGGGAGAAGGGACTCAGTCGCATCTGAAGGGGTCAGGGGAGAAGGGCTCAGAGACTTTGCTGCTTGTAGCACTTCTTACTTTCGACCAGGGGTCAGCAAACCTCAAGCCATGTGACCACATCAGGCCTGCCACCTGTTTTCGTCTAGCATATGAGCTAAGAACGGTTTTTAAATGTTTAGAGTTGAAAAAAGATGTACCCCACCAAGAGTGAACCCTGATATAAGCTAGGGACCCCAAGTGGTAACGGTGTGTCAGTGGAGGTTCATTGGTTGTAACAAATGTAGCCTCTGATCATGGAGGGCTGTGCTCGTGTGGGGGCAGGAGGTGTATGGGAAAAA
The DNA here is from genome assembly GCA_004024625.1 of Mellivora capensis. Lineage (NCBI taxonomy): Eukaryota > Metazoa > Chordata > Mammalia > Carnivora > Mustelidae > Mellivora > Mellivora capensis. The sequence goes on along the minus strand of PISX010002024.1, from coordinate 85,380 downwards.
CCTGTACCTTCCTTTCAGTATTGCTGTGAACCCAAAACAGCTCTAAACAAATAAGACTTTAAAAAAAAAATCAAAAGAAGAAGAATGGTTTGTGATGCATGAAAATGATATGAAATGTAAATTTCGGTGTCCATAAATAAGGTTGAATTGGAACACAGCCATGCTCATTTGTCTCCATGTTGTCTTGCCTGCTTTTATGCTACGACAGCAGAGCTGAGTGGTTCTAACAGAGCCTATGTGACCTTAAAGCCTGAATTGTTCACCACCTGGCCTTTTCCGGAAACAGGTTGCCGCCTCCTGCGTTTGCTAATTCCCACTCCCAACCAAATTCCTGTTCTCCCTCTCTCTCATTTTGTTTCCCCCTCCATCTCCCTCCTGTCCCCTTTGTGGTCATGGAGGGGAAGAAGGATGATGGCTGTGTGGAGTTGTAGGTGGCCCTCAAGGTGATTGAGGGTGTGTGTGTGTGTGTGAGTGTGTGTGTGTGTGAATTTGATAAGGCTTTATCTCTTTTTTGGTTTTGTTGCTCAAGGAATAGATTTCAGTCTCTGGAAATCCCATCCTCTGACGTAGGCAGTGAGACAGACACCGTGTTAATCAGGTCCACATTCACTCCTCCGCAGGTAGTGCCTGCTGGATAAAGTTGTAATGGACCCACGGGATTTCAGGCTCACCTAGACATAGCAGCAGGGGTCTGAACAAAAATATATCCTGAAATAATTGTCAGGATGATTTGAGCCCCTACCTCAGCTCTTTAAAGAAAAGAGGAGGGCACCTGGGTGGCTCAGTCAGTTGAGCCGCTGCTTTCGGCTCAGGTCATGGTCCCATGATCCTGGGATTGAGTCCCACATCAGGCTCCCTGCTCAGTGGAGAGACTGCTTCTCCCTCTCTCTCTGCCTGCCATTCTGTCTACTTGTGCTCTCTCTTCTCTCTCGTCAAATAAATAAATAAAATCTTAAAAAGAAAGAGAGAAAGACAAAAGAAGGAAAGGAAAAGGAAAGAAAAAAAAAGAAAAGAAAAGAGGAGGAGAGACATCATTATCCGGAGAGATGGCACACACCGTGTGATTGCACCACCAACTCGGGACCCTCCCAAGGCTCAAACAGCCTTCTTTTCTCTGGGGGACCACGATAGATGCTGCAATCTGAGTCTGTTGGAAGGAAAGCGCTTTCCAGGTGTGAAATGCTGTGGTTGGCACTGCCTTCAAAGGGCTACATTTTCACTGTCTGTCTTACTCCCACACCCATGGGCCCGGCACTGGGGGACCAGGGTGAGGAGGGGACAGGCCATCCCGGTCCATTATTAGCTCCAGGAGAAAGAGTCACTTACATGTCCTTCTCAGGGCTCCACACTCTGGGCTACTTTCCGTATACTGTCACGCATGGCACCATATCCCCTTTGGCTCGGTTGGCTCTGAGAATTCTACCTCTTGCCACCTCTCAAGAATTTAGAGTTCCTCCTTGGCATTTCAGGCTTTGTCACACACCACCTGTGGACCACCTCTCCTGGGTCCTCTTTCTCCCCCAGCCACAGGGATTGATGATTTCAAGTTTCATTCTCCCAGGAATTCCCATGTCCCTTCCATACTGACGACTCTAAAATCTACATAATTAGTCCAGAACCTTTTCTAGAGCAAGAAATGTATGTTTCCAATGCATTTGTTCACTCACTCTCGTGTTATTCATTGAGAACTTGCCCCTCTCTAGCACTGAGTTGAGCACCATGGTACAGTGGTGCTCCCATGGATATGAGCCTTGTCCTGGGGAAGAAGGGAGACAGAGTAACCAAGTGGTTGCACAAAGTATAATTATTTTATACAAAGTATCAGAGCACATCGTGTTATAAAGTGCATAACAAGGGGACTTGTAAAAATAATAATCCAGAGGGAGGTCTGGAACTTTACCAAGGAATGGGATTTCAAGCTAAAATCTGAAAAACTCAAAAGCATTAACAAGATAAAGTAGACAGAGCTCTGGCTAGCAGGAACAAAACAGGTGAAAACCCAGAGGTGGGAAGGAGCCTCGCATCCTCAGGGGAGGGAGGAAGGTCATGGTGGAGTTGTTTGAGAACAAAGGGAAAGTGTTTTCAGATGCTGCTGCGGGGCGGGCTCCAGGCAGGTGACGAGAGGTCTCTTTATGAGAGTGCTTCTGGCTGCAAGTACAGCAACCTAACCTCACTTCCACAGGCTTCAGAAAGAAGACAATGTATCATTTTACATGCTGAAAGCCCTCACCACAAGCAGCCTGCCGAACTGACAACCTAATGATGTCGTGTTAGTTAACAACTGCTGTGTAACAAATTACCCCCAAACTTAGAAGCTGAAAACATTATCGTTTCCTTCCTGGGTTTTGGCACCAACCCTCCCCCAAATAAAACAAAACAAAACAAAAACAACCACGTTATCGTCTCACACTGTCTCTGGGTCAGGAATCTAAGAAGAGCTTAATTGGGGGTCCCTGGTCCCAGATCTTTCATGCAATTGCCGCCAAGCTGACTGGGGCTCCAGTGATCATCAACCCTTGCCTGGGGCTGAGGGATCTGCTTCCAGGATGGGTCACAGGATGAGGCTGAGAACCTCCGTTCCTCACCATGGGATCTTTTCCACAGGGGTGCTCACAGCCTGGAACCTGCTTCCCCCAGTGCAAGGGAGCTCAGAGAGAGAGAGAGACAGCAAGGACTGACTCTACTTGCCTGATTAATTCTTGGGAGAGGAGCAAGAAGCAGGGCAGTTCAGTCATGAAGGCAGTGGGTCTGGGTTAGCCACTCCTGGTTTCCCATTCTGGCTCTCACAGTTACACACTGCATGATTTTAAGGAAGTTACTTAACATCACTTAAACTCAGAGAGGTTTCCTCACTATAACATTGGTCGTGGCAGGGTGTGTGTGTGTGTGTGTGTGTGTGTGTGTGTGTGTGCATGCGTGCATTTGCATGGGCAGGGGTCCTGACAGGGACTTGGGGCAGGTGAGTGTGTGGCAGGGTACCTGGAGCCCGGTGGTTGACATGATACCAGGTGCTCCATAAGTGGTAGCTGATTACTGTTCAAGTTTCTAATAAAATCACCATAGAAACATCACCTTATTAAATCTCATCTGCTCCAGGCTAAATGCATTAAACATTTCATGTGGATTATTCACAGAGCCCACTATGTTTATACTAGGTTTCCTTTGACTTCAAGAGCAGAAATGAATTTGGCAGTTCTTCCCTCTCCTCATGGGAGACTCAGTGCCCTCCAGTGCCCCCGTGGGGGTCTTTGGCACCAGGCGGGCAGGACACCCTCTGGCTCAAGTGGGCAGGCCACGGGTGTGCTGGGGTTGACCGCTGGCCTGGCTCACCCACTCTGTCAGCCCTCGGACAAGGCTGGCGCTAGGGGGCTGCTGGCGAGGAGCTGGGGACCCCGGGCTTCTGAGGGCAGAGACCAGCCCAGCCTCCGCCACAGAGGCCTCCACCACAGAGGCCTCCGCCATCTTCCTTTGCTCCTTCAACCCGCACCCCCAGGCAGGTCCAGATCCCCCCCCCACCCCTCCTCTCCTTCCTGCTCTGCCACCTGCTATTTCCGACAGGTTTTTTCTCCATCTGTTTTATTGCAGAACAGATGGCAGGATACCTTAAAGGAGGGTCCACACACACACACACACACACGCACACACACACACGTTGCCCCGAAGCAAAAACCCAGTCCTTTGAGTTTCTAAGGCTTGTTGTGGCCAATTACAAAGATGATATTCTGAGGTGAAAAACCTCAGTCCTTCCATTTTCTCTCCCTCTCCCCCACCCCCCCCCGCCCCCTCACTCCTTCCTACTGTCTTTCCTTCCCAGGCTCTCCCTCTCCCTGCCTCCCTCCCTCCCTCTTCCCCACTCCTTCCTTCTCTCCCTTCCTCTCTAACCAGCCTCTTTCCAGTCCAAGAAGAGTCCTCAAACACCTGTTGGTGCACAGAGAAGACAAACAGCGATATTTGTCTCTGTCCTTTCTGTTTTCTTCCGTGATCCTGGGATGCTGGGTGGGGCTTCCAGGTCGAGTATGACAAGAATCGCTTTGCTTGCACAAAACAGGAAAACCTCTGCCAAGTGAGCCTGGCAGATTTCTAGCTTTCACTCTGAAGACACGGGAAGGTGTGACCGCACTCCAGCACTGTGTTTGAGGGCTTGGCTCAAAGTTCTATTTCTTCCAGGAAACCTGGTCCAGGTGAGGGGTGGAGGTGGGAGGGGAGGGTTGGAGCTATGTGTTAGCCTGACTTGGGGCTTTACTCCTGATTTCTGTGTTGTGTGAATTTGGACATGATTTTTTTTTTAATTTGATGAGGTGATTGGTCATGGATCATGCTGCACATCTGTTATTATGTAGTGACATGCAGACTCAAGAGAAGTAGGTGTTTTCTGCAATTACACGTCCTGTGCCATGGTCATTGAAAGGTGACTCCTAGTGTTGGGGCCCTGGTGTTATTAACCACATTTGGCAAGTGAAACCCACGAGTCTGGAACCGTGCAAAGCAGGGTCTGCCTGTACCCTATTTGTTGCTAGCCAGCTCCACTGAGAAACCCAACAAGCACCTAAACCTTGTCATCCATCCCTTGAAACCCGCTCTCCTCTCTGACTGCCCGCTGTAGCTTCTACCAAGGCATGGAGGCGAGGAACCTGGGGATCCTTTCATCTCCCGACCCTACTCACTCTACCTCCCAGTGGTGACCCAGCCCTCCAATTCCAGCTCCTACATATTTCACACACCCTTTCTCACCTCTCCACCACCCTCGCTCGGGGCCCCCGCTCGCTTGCGGGGACACAGTGAGATTCTCATCTCACAGCCTCTGCAGGGGCGCCTTCAGTCAGTCCACTATACAACAGCCATGAGCTAGAACATAGAGCTGATGCTAAGATGTCCTTGGGCAAAGCTCTTCGGTGTTACCACTTGCCTAGAAAACAGACTCCAGCAAGGTCTTCTGGCCTGCGGACCTCTGTTCTCTCCTCATTCCCTGTCAGTACTGAATGCTTTAGAACCATAAACTATGGTGTGGCTGGTTTCCATTCTTCTGTTCACTTCCTTTTTCCAGGATGCCCCCTTCCCCAGCTCCACTCTTCACCTCCAACATATTTAAGACTTAGCCCAAGGGTCTCCTCCTCCTTCTTCCCCCTGGACTGGGTCAGGTCCCCTCCTCAGTTCTCCCATCATTCTTTTATGAGGCCCTATCACTGCCTTCACCATACAGCTTTCTAATCAAGACCTTCTGTGTGCATCTCCTCTACCAGAAGGCAGGGGCCAGATCTTACCTTTGTGTTCCAAATGCATGGTATACAGCAGGTGCTCAATAGATTCTCCTTATGTAATGGAATCAAAAGTCTGGACATAATTGTACAAACTTGGGATCTGTACTGGACCAACTCGAATAGAAAGTTATGGCATGCAAAATTATTCATTTATAGTACAGATGAGAAAAGGGAGGTTCAGGAAACCTTAGTGGTTTACCCAGTGTCATATGTCTTTTATGTGGTAAACCTCTCTCTCTCAGAGAGAGGACCTGGACCTCTGACAGCTGTCAGCCCTGATCTTGCCCGTTGGCTAAGTGTTGGGGGTGGGCTTCATGGAGACCAGGCATGTTGCTCATTTTGTCCATGGTTTTTCCAGTGCCTTGAACCAATGGTAGACACTCAATATGTATTCGTTGAATTAATTCATGAGTTAGTGAATGTTGGCATGAGGTAAAGTTTTGTTGGTTGGAACGGAGGAGCCAGGCATTTGGGAATTCCAAACAATGGCATAAAAGAGATATCAAAAGAGCCTCAGTTCTAGGAGCAACAGGGAGAAAGAGGATCACTTTCTCTCCCAAACCCAGATAATCAGTTGTCTGTGGGGTCCCTCAGGGCTGAACCCCCAATACTCTGGTCTCACCAAACAGGTGAAAGGGAGCATTAGCAGGCAGCCGGCTCCTACCACCCCGAGAGTGAGGTTCTTGGAAAGGTATTATCACTCCTGGCTGTCAGGACGGGACTGGAGCACATCGCCTTCCAAGAATGTGACTGACGGCAAATTCGAGTTCAAAAGAAGATTGGATTTCAAGGCAACTGGAAGCTATTCAGTCAAAGCCAAGTTTTACAGGGAGGAAACTCTCCTCTCCTGTCTCCTCTCCTGTCCTCCTCCTCCCTCCAGGGCAGCCCGGGCTTGTTGAGACCTGAGAGTGAACTGACAGTGCCTGACTGTTTCCCTAATTGAGAAAAGGAGAAACAGAAAACCAGACTCTGGACTTGTTTATGAGCCCAGGCAGGATCCAAGAAATACATCTCCCTGGGCATCTAGTGAACTGGTTGTTCAGAGTCTGCCCAACACGGCAGCTGGGAGATGGTCCCGTGGATGCCCGGGCTGGGCCTCCGTACCCGTGTGCGACCCTCCACGGCCTCCCTCAGGAAAGAGGCCTTTACCATGCACCCTGTTGACCATAAGGGGGGACAAAGGGGACCTCTAACAACAAATTGAAATCTTATGTTAGTACAGAATTTCCAGTTGGCTACCACAACAAGTAGGTTGAAACAGCTATGCAGGTGCTCCCATAAACTCTGCGGTAAAGAAATCTGGGCAAGGAGAGGTTACAGGAGTGGGCCACGGTCACATAGCCAGCAGATGGTGGTACAGGCTCAAAACCAGGGTTTGTGACAGAAGGCAGGCCCCGGTGACCGAAGCCTTCCTCGGCCCCAGCACACTGTGCACACACTAAACCCTTAAATCTCACAGCAAGCCTATGAAACAGAAGCCATTTTTATTCCCATTTTATAAGTGAAGAAACAGAGGTTCAGAAACATTCAGGAAATTGCTGAAGACCATACAACCATTAATAGTGGAGCCAGGATTTGGTTTTCAAGCACAGACAGCCTGACTCCAAAGTCAGTTATATAACCACCAATTGATTGTGAATTTCCAAACTCAGAGGAGCATCTCCCCCAGTGTTTTAGGGGTGGTCCCCATGTTTGAAGTTGGAAGATGTCACGGCTGCCCCCTTCCCGGTCCTCATCAGATCCTGCCCAAGGCAGCTGTCATTCTTGGCCACGGAAGGTGGAGGGCTCTACAAGACCCCAACTGGAAGGCACCAAGCACACAAAGGTGACAGCCCGTGTGCTAACGGTCAGACAGCAGGTGGACAAATGGAAATAAAAGAAATGCAGTGACAGGAGGGCAAAGCAAGGAAGGATGTGCAGAGCCCACATGGCCAGTCCCACATGGCCGGGAAGTCTGGGGGAGGAGGAATGGGCAAAAGAAAGGGGTGGTTTCAGAGAAGTACAGATTCTGTCCGCTTGTTGATTTCAGATGCACTCTTGGGTACTGATTGTGTGTCCTCTTCTTCCAGATGCAACTTTATTTAAACTTCAGGTCAGATTTTTCATGGAAACTGAGTTCTGAGCATCTGAGTTACCACCCACTAGTCTTGCTAGAGTGTTAGCAAAGACTTCCTGGCTGTCGACATAAAATGATCTAAATTCTAAACTATTATTATAATTTCCCAAGGTTGGGGCGCCTGGGTGGCTCAGTGGGTTAAAGCCTCTGCCTTTGGCTCAGGTCATGATCCCAGGGTCCTGGGATTGAGCCCCGCATTGGAGTCTCTGCTCAGCAGCGAGCCTGCTTCCCCCTCCTCCCGCCGGCCCCCACCTGCCTCTCTGCCTACTTGTGATTTCTCTCTCTCTCTCTCTCTCCGTCAAATAAATAAATAAAATCTTAAAAAAAAAAAAAAGGTCCCAAGTTTGCCACTGGCAGTCAAAAGAGCACAGCATATGCACCATTCCTGTCTACCAGGAGCTGGCAAATTTCATCGGGAAAGGACTCCAGTCAAGTTCATCTTTACATCTAGCTACCAACAGCAGATGAACCGGTGTTTTGTTTGAATTAGCAAAGCAGAGTGTTTTCAGCATGGAAAACTCTAGATATAAAGCACCAAAAACAAAACAAGACATAACAAACAAACAAACAAGTGGAAATAGCTTTTCATTCCCTCATTAGTACAAACTTTAAAACATCTATTAATAGTCATAAAACAAGAGTACTGAACATACACCCCTCATTATGAAATAAGGAGGAACATATGCTGTTCAAAAGTCTAGTGCAGAGGAACGGTGACATGCCTTTGCAAAGAAGTGATACAATCCTCTAACCGCTTAGTTAATTAAACTTAATTTTATTTACGGATTCCTCCTGGCCTTTCCCTTGTTTGGGTTCTCTTCCCAACCGAACGCATCCCGTTCTCTCCAGTCCATCTACTGGGCAGTTTTTCTCCGGTCTTGCGGCGCCTTTGGATCTTCTGGAGAAAACTCCTTCGTTCTTCCCAAGTCCGGCCCAAAGGGAAGCCAAATAAACAAACCAACATAACACAGCTTGCTTCGCAAGGACGCACGTGATGAGATAAAACAAGAATTCCCGCAGTAAATGCTCTGTATCAGATGAAGGCTCTAGACCTGAGGTTCCCAAACTTTCTCTAAGAATCCTTAGGGCCTCAGTGACACTTTCATGGTGCCCCCGGGGCCAAAAGAAATACCAACAGTTCCATTTATTAAATAATTAAGTAATTAGGTCCAAATAACTTAATAAGTATTTATGGCTTAACAACTTAGTAGCCACTTGGAAAATTAATACTCAAAAGATCGAAAGAGAAAATATTTATGTTTCACTATTAAATAATTACAATCATTTATGGATACAGCACAACTTTTCCGACCATGGAATTAAGTGTGATACAACATTGCCAGCCTCGTTTCCTATCGCACATTGATTTTCACATGATACTTTTTTTTTTTTTTTAAATCATCCTAAGTGTAAAACTACGTTGTCAGAAGGAATGTGCCACTATAAAGTGGAGACCCTAAGCTAATAGTTTGCAGGGCATCTGACAGATATTTCTTGGAGAGAAATCTAAAATATTCCCCAGCACCCTATGAACTTACTGCAGTGCCCCTGGGTACCCCAGTACACAGTTTGAGAACCACACCTGCATCTCATAAATGCCATGAACGTTCATGGAGCTGCAAGGGTTCACAGAGGATTTCATGGAGGAGGAGAAACGGGAGCTGGCTGGCTGGCGTGGCCGGGTGAAAGGGAAGGGATGGGAGCACACCGGCATAGAAAGGGGTTTCTGTAGAGAGGGTAGTGTGCAAAGTGCAAGGAAGCCAGCAGAGTTCCACTGGCCGTGGTTTCTGGGCAAAATCTCCTGGGCAAGCAGGAGGAAGGTAGAATAGAAAGCAGGTTGCCACAGAGAGCCGAGGGTCCCAGCCGTCAGGAGGACGGCTGAGCTGGCTCAGCCTTCCTGTGGGCCATTCCCCATGCCTCCCCTTTACTGAGTTCTTCCCAGTTTGTCTCCTCAGCAAGACTGACAGCTCTGCCCTTACGGGGCTTGCTAACATCCAGGCCTTTGCAGACCCAGGCACAACCCCAGTGATGAAGGCGTGGCCAGGGTTCTAGCACCAGGGGGGGCTGCTGAGTTCCCTCCGATTCCTGCTGCACATTCCCACGAGGTGAGTTTGCGGGAAGTGAGAGGTGAGACGGGGCCCATATTGTTTTCGAGAATAAAATGGAAAGCGCCAAGAATGATCATTTACAGATCTCTTATCGGCTGCATCTCCCAAGTTTTACCAGGAGGGCAGATTCTCGGGAATGCACTTGCTGCCAGCCCGGCCTCCCTAACATGCCCGTTCCCACGAGGCAGCCCAGATGTGACAGTAGCTCCTCAGAGAGCTGTTTGTGTCTTTCTTATTTACACTGTAAACAGCATTTAGGCTGCAGCTTTGGAAGGCCTCCCTCTATTTGTTCGGGTAAATCCATGGCCCTGGATGTGGTTTCCGCGTGAGATCTCGGGCCATGAAGGCACAGGAGGTGTTTGCACAGTGGCTTCTGGATTGTTCCTCTCCCCTGGCCATTACAGAAAGAGGAAGAAATCCTCCGCCTTCAGTGCTTTTGCATTTATTCCATTTATTTGCATTGCTCCTAAACAGAGTTGGCCAGGAGCAAAAATGGGGCTTGCCTTTCTGCACCACCATCCTTTCCTTCTGGAACTCAGCACTGCTTAGAATAACAAGTCTCTTGGGAACAGAGCTTTATAACGAAGTTCATTGTATCCAAAGCAGAGTCAACACTAACAAATGAAATTTTCATAATCAGGGACTGCAGGGCAACCTGGGTCTGCAGCTGTGCAACCCAGGTGTCTCTGTTTCTGATACAGCTGTGTCCTTGGAGTTTACTGGCTTCAGTATACATAATGGTACATTTGTCATTGGTGGTACCCCTTACTTTTCGAAAGAGCTGAATTCTAGCAAAACTAACACATGATGGATTCTGCTTCAAAAGAAGCCTATTGTTTTCCTGTTAATTCCCTTCCTAAAATTGAAAATGCTTTCTCTGCTTCTCACGGTCTCTTTAAGGTCTGGGTTTACAAAGTAGCAATCAAGAGACATTTCAATTCCTCCTAGGTATTTTGTCCACAATTAGAGTAAATTACCACTAGTTGGATAGTAATGCTTCATGATTCAACCACCCAAGCTTCTCATGGGGTCCTGAGCCTAGAGAAAAATTCACATACTTCTCCTTTAAACATGACTTTTAGGGGCGCCTGGGTGGTTCAGTGGGTTAAAGTCTCTGCCTTCAGCTCAGGTCATGATCTCAGGGTCCTGGGATCAAGCCCCGCGTTGGGCTCTCTGCTCAGTGGGGAGCCTGCTTCCCACCCCCCTCTCTGCCTGATGTTCTGCCTACTTGTGAGCTCTGCCTGTCAAATAAATAAAATCTTTAAAAAAAAAAATGCCACTGAATTTCCAAAGTGTACCATTTTTTTTTACTGTGCTTCAAATAAATAGAAAAAATAGTTAAATAAATAAATAAATGTGCCTTTTAAAGTAAAAACTATAACATCAGTTGTGACCACCAAGCAACATTGACAGAGAAGACAAAAAGAAAAGCCCATCCAGATAAAATTTGGAAATTCCCTCCAAATTCTTTTTGTTATTAACCGATGCATAAGAGAACTCAGACTTTCAAGTTTCCTGGGTGGCTCAGTTGGATGAGAGTCTGACTCTTGGTTTTGGCTTAGGTTCTGAACTCAGGGTTGTGAGATCAAGGCCTGTGTCAGACTCCGTTCTGGGTGCAGAGTCTGCCTCAGATTCTCTCCCTCTCCCTTTGCCCCTGCCCACCATGTGCACTCTCTCTCTCCAATAAATAAATCTTTAAAAAGAGGGGTGTGGGTTCCAGGGTGGTTCAGTCGGTTAAGTGTCTGCGTTTGGCTCAGGTCATGATCCCAGGGTCCTGGGATCGAGTCCCACATCAGGATCCTTGCTCAATGGGGAGTCTGCTTCTCCGTCTTCCCCTCCCCACCTTATGCTCAATCTCTCTCTCTCAAATAGATAAGTAAAATCTGAAAGAAGGAAAGAAAGAAAGAAAGAAAGAAAGAAAGAAAGAAAGAAAGAAGAAAGATAAAAACAAAAGGGAATAAGATAACAAAAAGGAGAGAAAGGAAAGGAAGGAAGAAAAGAACAGAAAGCTTAAAGAGAAAGAGAGAATTCAACTTTTCGTTTTCCTCCAAGGCAGAATACAGGACTTTTAACTCACCCTGGATGTTAACACTTCCTCAACGCAAAGCCATTCGTAGGTGGTGATTTAAATTTTCATCCAGCTGGGCATTAAAAACAATGACAAGCAAATGAAACTCTGGCTTTGGTTCTGTTTTCCAGTTACCTGCTCTGGGGAACTCCTCCCCAGTGGAACACAAGCCCCTTAAAGGCAGGGATTTCACCTGTGTGGTTCACTGGTTTACCTTGAGGGCTTTGCAGGAGAGCCTTTGTGCTCAGGAGAGCCTTCCTGAGGAAGGACCAAAGCAGGCAGCACCTGGAGAGAAGTGCTGCAAGGCATAGAAGGGACAAAACACGCTGAGCAGTGCTCAGATCCAGCTCAGTTTTCTTTCCCTCCCTTAAATCGTGAAAGATCAGTCCTGTCTCCCAGACCACTCACCACACCACTCTTAACCTTGACAGTGGTGGAGCCCGTTGTCTATGGCTGCCACCGCAAATTACCACAAACTGGGGGGTTGAACACGACAGAAATGGGTTCTCTCACACTTCTGGGAGCCAGAAGTGCAAAATTAAGGTGTTGGCAAAGCTTCACGTCTCTGAAGGCTCTAAGCGAGAAATCCAATCCTTTGCTGTCTCTTATGGGCTCTGGGGGCTCCTGGCAAGCCTTCGAGCACCTTGCCCTGCCGCTGTACCATGCCAGTCCCTGTTTCCCTCTTCACACTGCCTTTCCCTCTTTTTGGAAGGACATCTGTCCCTGGACCTAGGACCCGCCCTAAATCCAGATGATCTCCCTTAATTCACCTTAACTTGATAATATCTACAAAGAACCTTTTCCATATTCTGAGTCTTGGGGGTGGGGCCGGGGGCACCCTTCAGCCCATGACAGTGAGAACCAATGAGGTCTCAGTGCTGCCCACCACAATGAGACCATCGCTCAGATGACCTCATGACTTAATAAATGCTAAGATTTTTACATGTTTCAGTTGCCAAGAACATCACTGGCTCACATGAACTTTGTCGTCATGCGAACACTGATTTTACGTGAACGCTGCGAAGCCAGACCTCCCCAACTTCCTTCGTGTCTTTGTTCATTAAGCAAACAGAGGTCATCTTATTTCCCATTGGTTTCATGCAGAGGACGTTGGAAGAGGGACCTCATGGTCCCTCATTGTTCCCTAAGTTGTAAGTCAACATATCGAACACAAGGGAGCCAAAAAGAACCGTGTGGGGAAGTTAACTGGAATTGTATCCCTTTCAAGCACTCATTTAATGAATATGTATGGTGTTTTCACACTGAGTTAGATGCTACTCTGGGCTTTCTGAATGACTCCAAATTAAGATACAGTTGAGAGTACACAATATTACAGAAAGCTCACAAAGCCACTGATTGAATATTTTTTAGATAAACTCGAAGAAATCAACTAAAACCACATGCTTTTGTATTATTTATAACAAATTTATAAATAGGAAATATTTAAAATTATAAATTTAAATTTATAAATTTAAAATAAAATCATAACTAATAAATCTTTAAAATTTTAAAATATTTAAACTTTATTTATTCATTTATTTTTAAGATTTTATTTATTTACTCAACAGAGAGAGAGAGATCACAAGAAGGCAGAGAGGCAGGCAGAGAGAGGGGGGAGGCAGGCTCCCTACTGAGCAGAGAGCCCGATGTGGGGCTTGATCCCAGGACCCTGAGATCATGACCTGAGCCAAAGGCAGAGGCTTAACCCACTGAGCTACCCTGGTGCCCCTAAAATTATGTTATTAAAAAAAATTAAAATTTTTTATTAAAATAAAAGGAAACTTGTCAAATGCCTTGCTTGACATTTATGTCGAGATACATTATCTCTACCATTTTGCCAGATGGATAACCAGTCTTATCAGGAAGAGGCTTTTGATTGGCAGGCCTTATTTTCGGTGAACCTACACCAGTTCCTGATGATCACTGTTGAAAGACTGATTTGAAAATGTTGCTGTTGGCAGACAGCAAGCCTATCAGACTGAAACTTAAAAAAAAAACAAAAAGCAAAAAAAAACAACCCTATAAGGTAGAAACTACCTGTTACGCCTTCTTTACAGATAAGGAAAATAGCTGAAGCAAAACTGGGTGACAAGAAATATTTTGTCATGAAAGCTGGACATTTTAAAGGAAACACTCTTTTTGCTCAAAGGAAATAGGAACAGAAAATGCTTTTAAGCAATTAATCAGTTAATTAATTAAACAATTAAGGTCAATGGTTCATATTAAAGTCATCAGAGAGAACTTTATACAACAACAACCATAAAGTTATACCTAAGCCCTTCTCCAGACTAATTAAAAAGGGTCAGTAGGAGTGAAGCAGAGAATCAACATTTTTAAAACCGTCTGGATGATTCTCATGTGCAGCCAAGGTTCTGAACCACAGACTGAAGAACAGCTCATCTAAAGGCTGAGATCAGAGTCTTTCAGCCTTCAGTGTGAGTCACAACTACCCAGGAGCTTGTTAAAAATGCAGATGTATGATTGTTGCCACAAGAGACTCTGACTCCAGAGTGGGGTCCAGGAATCTGTATTTTTAACCAGCATCTCGGGTGCTTTTAATGAACACACCCCTTGACCACATTTCAAAAAACAACAAGATGGCAAACAAGCAAAACAAACAAACAACAAGGCATGGTATCCTCTTTTGGCCTATCCTGGACTAAAAATGGTTTTTCTTGGTCTTCCCTTTCCAATGTGAGAATCATCTTATTTCTAAAATATTTAAGTAGACTACATGTCACATTCGCCAGGTTAGGTTCTGCTGCAGTAACAAACACATTCTCACACTTGAGGAGTTTTATAGAAAGTTTACGTCTGGTTAGACACCATGACTTTCACATGGGGAGATCTGCTCCATCTGGTCATTTGGGGACCCAAGCCGATGGAGATGCCACTCTCTGAGAACACAGCCGTATTCGCAGGTGAGGGGCAGAGGACGGAGAACACTGCAGAAAACTCACAATAGCTTGAGGTCCCTTGAATGGAAAGTGACCCTGGCATTGCTACTCACAATGCATTGGCCAGAACTAGTCACATGACCCCCAAGAGCGCGATGAGGGAATGCAGGAGAGCTTGGACAACAATCAGCAAGGCTAACTGTCTCTTCCATGGGATTGGAAGAGTTGTGCCTTATCTCTGGCTTCTTTCATCTACTGACAGCGTATTCTCTTTCTCAATCCAGCAAGCATTTATTAAGCCCCAACTCTGCGATCAGGACCGTGCCAGAAAATAATCGAAGACAGGCTCCAAAAGAAATAAAAAATAGGCCTCCTAGTTGTTGAGATTCCTTAGGGCGATAATGCAGATAAGAAGGAGGCAGTGAACAATAGGCAATGTTGCACCATCGGGGGCCAAATTATGTGGGCGGCTCTGCAGGCAGTCGCTGCTCAGAAAGGGTGAGATCATGAGGCCTGGGACGGTCAGAGGAGACCTGCTCAGGATAGGACTTGGAAGAGGTCTAGGTAACAGCTTAGAGAGAAGGTCTAGGAATGATTGAGCATGAATCTTCTAGAAGGATCAAGGTGTTAAATGTCCTGGGAGCCCCGACTGGTACACTCACTACTTCTATTTTGGTTTCTATTAAAGCCCATAATGAACTGAACTCAGGCCGTCAGTGAAGGTCAGCCGTTGCCAAAGCACAAAGTCGCAAATTCGAGTGGCTTGGATGTAGGACTAACTTCCACCTGTTCCCTACTGAAGAGGGAAGTGCCGGGACACGGTCCTCAGATCAGGAGACTCTGCGGAGCTTGCCTGTGACAGCCTCTGTCACACCCCTCGCATAGTGGCTTCTCCTCTGATGACCAGAGGTAGAGTGTCCCAAGGAGGAGCCGACTGCTTGGAGTTCACCTGTCCCATGGGACGTGGGGTCATCTCTTAAGACTCGGTGCTGTCCCATTGAGGCCACCACTGCTGCCTTTTGGATTTCCAGAACGGTGCCATCTGCGAGCTCCCAAGGCTTCCTCACCAAAGGCAGGACTCTGTCAGCCCAATAAATCAGCGGAAAAATAATAAATAGATGCTCTCACTGCCTGTCCAGGGGAGGTTTATGCAATTCTCCCCCCACCCCCACCCCAGCCCCATGCTACTGTCACCGCTGCTGCCTGGGACCCAGGGAGACTGGGGAGGGAGGGCGTGGGTGCCTGCCTCCCCGGAGACAAAGAGCCAAGTCTCCGAGAGGGCTGAGCACTGAGCACGGGGCTGGAGGCAGTGCCTGAGGATGGGGTGGGCTGGGAAGATTGGGATCTGCGGGGCTGTGTTGAAACTGAGTCTCGTGCTGGGCCTGGAGGAACAGAGCATCTGCAGATAAGCGGGCTGGGCTGGAAGTCTGGGTCAGGATGGGGCTCACCTCTGAGAACAGCCTGCTTGGCTGTGCTGTGAGAACCGAGGTTTGGACATGCCTCCTCGCTTGTGGCTTTGGCCCCCACAGCAAGACGCGGGGGGAGGGGGTGAAGGGGAGGAAAGTGTTGAAATATCAACAGGGAGGCTGAGGCGGTTCTCATGGGTGGCTGCGTCAGGGTGGCCAGGGAGAACCGGGACCTGGGGTCTGGGAGGAGCTGCTTCTGAGGGATTGCAGAGGGGGAGACCTTAGGGCCCAGGTTAGACCACCTGTGGCTCCTCTGCCTTATAAGTCACCTCCGTGAGGCCTGGAGAAGGAGGCCGGCCCGCCAAGGTCACACATCTCTTGGGGATAGAGTCAGCACGGCTCCATTCTCCGGGCTCAGAGTCTGCCCCACCTACCTCCTCAGCCTCTCCAGCTCCCCTCTGAGGCTAAACAGGGCCTTCGTCCAGCAAGAGATCCTTCATCTCCTATCACAGGTGAACTTCTGATTTTTAGGGAAGGTTCCATTTGGTCAGTCGAGAGGTAACCCCCTGACATAGCTTTGGTGTGACCACAAAGAGATCTCTGACACACCCAAAGTGCCCATAGGATCCCTTGGACTTGGGGCAAGGTCTTCCTGGAATTATTTTGGGGCAGAGTGGGGACAGGGCTGCTCACTGGGTAGGCATCATCGAAATGGAAGCCCAAAGTCATTTCATGACTCTAGAGAAGTGATGTGTTGAGGATCACCCTGTTGAAGGGGTTAGGAGGTAGAGGCCCAAGGGCAGGCTGGGACAAAGAGGAGAGGCCCAACGCCCACACCACAGTCAGCCAACGGTGACAGGGCCCCAGGCGTCGGAGGGGGTGTCCTCTGTGTGGGCTCTGCGGGAAAATGCCACAAGCTCCCTGGACCCCACACTCTGCTTTCCTTACCAGTCCCTTTCAGCCTCGCTGGCCCATGCCCATGGCTGGCCTTCAGGCACTGGATGGAGAGAACGTGGGTCCAGTGGCTAGAGACACACAGACTCTGCAGCCAGACTGCTCAGGGCGAGTCTCAGCCCCACCACTCAGTGGCAGTGATCTTTTTTTTTTTGTAAGATTTTATTTATTTATTTGACAGAGAGAAACACAACAAGAGAGGAAACACAAGCAGGGGGAGTGGGAGAAGGAGAAGCAGGCTTCCTGCTGAGCAGGGAGCCTGATGTGGGGTTCGACCCCAGGACCCTGGGATCATGACCTGAGCTGAAGGCAGACACTTAGAGACTGAGCCACCCCAGTGCCCCCAGCGACAGTGATCTTGAGCGAGTTACTTGACCTTTATTCCTCAGGTCCCTTATCTCCAAAATGAGAATAATAATAGTACCTACCTTAGAGGGTAATTATTGGGGATGCTATTAATTATGCAAAGTACTTGAAAGAATATAGTGTATTATAATCAGCGTTCCCTCTTTTAGACATAAAACTAATTTTTTCTGTTTTGTGAGTGGAGCCAGTATGAGAGAGACTATGGATTAAAGTAATAGAAGCTTCCCAAGCTCACTCATTCATTCATTCACTCATTCGTTCAGCATGCATTGTGGCTGTGCCTTTTCTTTTCTTTTTAAGTAAAAGCCACAGATAAAATACAATCATTCAAATATAGCTTCAGGCACAGCTTAGCTTGCACTTGCTTCTCTGGGCTCTCCAGCTGTTCTCCACAGACCTGTAATTGTCCCAGCTGCTTTCTGAAAACATCAGCCCAGCCCCTCTCCCAGGTGATGGCAGCGGCTGGCACGCCCGGGTCCCACCTGGGCACCCAGCGGGAGCATTTGCATCCTTCCGAGGCTCTTCTTTTGAAATTCCACACCAATAATTAAGGATTTCTAATTCTGTAGTAATTGAGCACTATTTGGGACTGATTAAGTAGATACTATCTAAATAATTATCTATTACCGCGTTGCTTTCTTTTGTGTGGGCTATGAATGGCTTGTCCAAATCGAACATAAAATCTCTCTCCCACCTGGCTCTTACCATGTCTCTGCATTCTCTCTCCCGGGTCCCTCGCCATTTCCTTCTCTTTCTGCCTTTCCTCTGCTTCTGTTTCTCTTTCCCTCTTTCCTTCTTTTGCCAGGCTTTGCCACAGGGACACATGATCCTATCATTCTGGTGATTTGGGAATAACATCAACTCCAGCATTTGCTCTATCAAATTCCAAACCAAACAGTAGCACTGGCTTTTATTTTAAATGGTAAAGTTGACTGGTGGTGAGGGGACCCTCTTCGTATCATGTCCAGGAGTCGGGCACTTTATGAAAGGCAGTTTAATTTGTTATATCTAACTAATTTAATTAAACCATCACGACCATCCAGCAAGGTAGACAGAACTCTGTGTATTTCACCAATTAAGAAATGGAAGCAGAGGAAATGAAGGAGATTGCTCATGGGTGAGACACACAAAACACACACTAACATGCGTGATAATCGAGGACGTATGTTCACGTGTACCGTAATGCACAGAAAAATGAGCCCCCTGTTCATTTCAAGTCACTTCTGGAGCGAGGCGGACCACAGATGCCCCTCCCCGCCCCAAGCCTGCAGGTCTTCTTTTCACTTCAGCCTTCCCGCCATGGTGAGGTGCCCTGGCAGCCAGAGGCCCCTGGCTCCTTGCATTCCCAGTAAGAGCCTGCAGGGAAGGGCCTGGCCCACATCCTATCTGCCTCCATCCATGTCTGCACATTCAGGCCTGAGCTCAACACATAGCAGGCCCTCGGTGCATTTTTGTGAATACCTGGAAAGGTTCCAAGGGCCTTTTGTTTGCAGATATCTTAGTGCTTCAAGTTGCTGCCCACTGGTTTGGACACTAGTGGGAAGCTTACACTAACCGTTTCATCTTTTACCATCTTGTCCGTTGAATAATAGCACGTGCTCCTTTCCTCCTCCACTATGGAGTCAACAGGTGCTGGGGAGACAGCGGGTCCTCAAAAGGTCCTTGCCAAATTAGACTGAATTACTAGTAGATGGCAGCTCTAGGGCAGTTTTTTAAAGAAAAAGAAGGGTGCTTGTCCTGTCTCTGAGCTGAAAGCTCCGGAGGACGCCCAGCTTGCCCACCTGTCTGTCACGCTCAGCTGTCAGCACAGATTGTTGCTCGTGGAGTCATAGTTTCTGCAAAAGTACACATAGTTAATTAAATGGTTGACAGGCCTGCTTATCTCACATTTTAGTGACTCCAAGATTTCCCAGCTGTGGCCCTTTCATTTGGGCTGATCCCTCATCAATAGACTTCCAATTGCTAAAACCATCCTTGCAGCAGGGGTGAAGACGTAGCGAACATCTTTCGTTTGAGATCTGAGCTAGCTTGGAAATGAGAGACATTTGTCCGTGTAAATATGAGACATCCTGGGAGCATACGTCCCGGTCTCCAGAGGCCAGGTTCTCTAGAAAGTTTCCCCTCAAGCTCTCTCTGCATCCTGGGATGGGTTACTGCATATCTTGAAGGTTTTTTTTCTTTTTCCCATCTGTAAAACGAGGATTTCTTTTTTCTTTGTGGTCTTGTCCACACATCCAACCTACTAAAATTCCATGACAGTGGTAATGGTACGACAATGAGTCATGAGACTCAGGAGAAGTCATGAGAAGTTTGACTACATAGGATCCAAAGCAACACTAGGAGAGAAAGCCTGGGAAACTCCAGTTCTGGGCAGGAAGAATGAACAAGAGATGAATGGAAGAAATAGGCAGTGGTAGAAGACACTAGAAAGGACGCAAGGTAACAAGGGAGGCGGTGGGCACCCGGAGTTGGGGTGTGTGGACTGTGATGTAGGTTAGGCCCTTAAGAGGAGGGGAAAGTTCCTGAGGGCAGGCAGGAGCTCCAGGCAGCACTTGGAGACACCACAGAACTTCCTGGGGAGTTTATTAAAACTATAGGTGCCCACGGGCCTCCTGGGTGGCTCAGTCAGTCAAGGCACTGACTCTTGATTTCAGCTCAGGTCCTAATCTCAGGGTTGTGAGCTCGAGCCCCATGTTGGGCTCTGCACTCAGCGGGGAGTCTGCTCGAGTCTCCCTCCCTCCCTCTGCCCTTCCCTCTGCTTGCATACTCCCTAAACAAATAAGTAACAAATAAGTAAGTAAAATCTTAAAAAACAAAAACAAAAACCAACCAACCACTATAGATGTCCCTCGCCCCAGCCCTGGGGATTTAGTACCAGCAGATTTGGAGTCAGCCATGAAAACATTTTTAAATATAAGCCCCAGGTATTCTCATGCAGCAACCTGACTTTTGGGTCTGGTGTTAAAGCTAAAGGGCTAAGAGGACTTCCAAGGGTGGGTGGGGGAGGTGCATTGGCCGCAGAACTGTGGGATTAATGGTGTCCACTTGTCTAGGTGTGAAGCTGGGCTTTCGCTTTAGGAAAGAAGAGCTGATTCTCTTCCTGGGCATCTGTAATTTGTCAGCGTGTAGAAAATCCCAGGATTCCTCAGACTCTGGCTGATGTTCATGTATTTGTTTATGAGGACTTGGGGATACATAGGGGAGGGGAGCTTCACAGTTCCAAAGAGATGCTTCCTTGTGCTTTACAACAGAGTATCCAGAACTACCTTTCTCTTTTAAGAGGCCATAAATAGAGGCATGAAGCGTACAGACTCTGGAGCCAGAGAGCCTGAACTTGGGTCTTGGGTAGGGTTGCCAATGTAGCAAACAGAAATATAGGACACCCGGTAAAAACTGAATTCCAGTGCTGTATTTTATCTGGCAATGCTAATCCCAGCTCCAGCACCTACTAGCCATGGGACAGTGGGCACTGTTGAGCCTCCCTGTACCTCAGCTGCCCCCTCTAGGAAATGGGGCATTAATAATACTCAGCTCATAGCACCGCTATGAGGATTCAATAGGTTAAAATTTGTAAAGTGCTTAAGACCATTCCTGGCATAAGCCAAATGCTGGGTAAATGTTAGCTTTCGCTAGAATTTGATGGCGCCCTTCCACTGTTTTCATCCCCAAACCAGGCCAGGAGCAGATGGTTAGCGTTCGTGAAGTCACAACAATATCCTTACTTTTACCCCAAATGATTAGATCCAATCCAAGGTCACTTCCTTTGTGGGCTAATAGGAGTGTTCGTGGTCGAAAGCTGCATCACGAATTCTGAGCGGATGTCCCTCTAGTAGCTGCTCTTGGCCACAAAATGAGTTTACTAGCCAAGAGTGGACCAGTTCACTGTGCCCATCTCGAGGGCAGAAATCAGCTGTCCCCAGGGCACGTCTCACGGGTGTGAGTAGTGATGCTCGTGTAGCAGAAACAAACAAAACATAGAACTGAATTTTCAGAGGGGTTTAGGATGATCTAATTCAATCACAGGCAGCACCACACAATAGAACTTTCTGCCACAATGGAGACAGTCTACATCTGCCCCTGCCAACGTGATGGCCCCTAGCTCCATGTGGCTCTTGAGCACAGAAAATGCAGCTGGTGCACAGAAACTGAATTTTTAGTTTAGCGTCATGTGGTGAGCAGCTGCTTGAGTAGACAACCCAGGAAAGGAAGTATCTGGAACCCAGAAAGGTAAACTTGTTTCCCCAGGCTTCACAGTCAGTGATGCATAAAGTGAGGGGGAGGACCTAGGTCTCCTCCTAACTCCTTTTCCGGCGCTCCTTCTGGCTGGAGCCCTTCCCAACACATGCCGTGTGGTAGGGAGACGGTTCCTCTGCCTAGAAAGCCTCATAACATTAAACTAGATTACGGAGACTTCTAGCCTCTAAAACCCTGAGGACACTCTGTCAGGAACAAGGAGGATAAGATGCAGAAATGCGGCCTGCAGAGTTACAGACCTTTCTTAAGGCTCTAATCCCCAAATAAACAGCTCCACTCTTTCATCTCCTCCAGAAGACACCTCCTTTGTTAAAGCTGTCAAACTCCGTGACACCTTAAGCCTGACCGGCTACATTAGCGGGCATGCTGCTGGGGGCCCACCTGCTTGGGTCACGGCTCCAGCGGCACAGGCCCTTTATGTCCTTCGGAATGGCCACATTCCTAGGGGTCCCATCTGGGTGGGGCAGGATGAGGCTGATCACTGAGAGCAGGGGAAGCAGTAAAGTGGGTTGGGCTCTGGAGCCGGCCAGGATGCCTGGGTTCAAATCCCAATGCTGCCAGTCGCCACAT
This sequence comes from Mellivora capensis, assembly GCA_004024625.1. Classification (NCBI taxonomy): domain Eukaryota; kingdom Metazoa; phylum Chordata; class Mammalia; order Carnivora; family Mustelidae; genus Mellivora; species Mellivora capensis. The sequence continues at coordinate 63,383 of PISX010002024.1, read as the reverse complement.
GTAAGCTGGGTGACCTTGGGCAAGTCACTTAACCTCTCTGGGCCTCTGTCTCCTCGTCTGTGAAATACGAGACAATAACCATACCCATTTTATGGGGTTGTTGTAGGAGTAACAGAATTAATACACGTAAGGTACTTAGAACCGTCTCTGGCACGGACGGGAAACATTTGACAAACACTGGGTGTTTTTTGGAGTGGGTCTTAACAGGGAGTTGTGGTCGAGGGGGTGGTACTTTGCAGACTGACCTCTGAGCAGGGGTCGTTTACTGTTTCTGTTTTAAGTCTAAATGATGAGAATAGGGAGGTTCCGCGGTTAAGAGAAGGAGAGATAACAGCAAGGAGGGAGTTCAAGGAACAACCACAGTTTTATGGGACTGTGAGGTGTTTAAATCACTTTTTCTCCTAATAACTCCCTCCTAGAAGTTCAGGAGGTCCGACTTCCTACTTCAGGGCAGCCACCACACCTTACGTCGGTCTCACAGACCGTTCCGGAAGGTGAGATCTTGGAGTCTGAAGAGTAGAAGCTGGGGCCCACCGGGCAAAGCCAGGCCGCAGATGTGTTTTGCTTGGCCTGCAGCGAAGTCCCAAACAATGTTTTTAAAATGTTTAATTAGTTGCCAGCATTAAAAAACAACAACAACAAAAAAAAAAAACAAAACAGATTTCACATTTTAAAAATCCAGGTTTCCAGCTACTCTTGCCAAGCCTGATACTACAGCAACATCGGTCCCTCCGCCAAGCCAGGCTACAGCAGCTGGCTCGGGGCACAGGCCCTCTCAGGGGTGACGTTCCCAAGCTGGCCCACCTCACTCTGTGTGACCTGCCTGGCTCCAGCCACCAGCGTCCCCTGATTTAGTCCAACCCTACTTTCTACTGATGGGAAGATGGAAAGGCCCAGTTTCCCAGCCCCCAGGCTGGTGCCCTGAACCAGTGGTTTTTGAACTTGAACGGGTAGCAGAATCACCCAGAGGACCTGTTGAAACACAGACTGCTGGGTGGAAGTTTCTGAGTAATAGGTTTGCGTCTCTAACCAGTTCCTGGGTGATGCTGATGCCATTGGTCCTGGGAAGAACCACTGTTTCATGTCCAATCACTTTTTATTTGGAAACTTATCATCCTGGCACCCACCCAGCAACTGAATGTTCCCCTTGATTGCACCCCTCTTTTCCCACTATACTTTTCCCCTTTGTATTTTTCTCTCTCTTTTTTTTTCTTCTTAGCTTTTTTTTTTTTTTAACCTGCACCCTCACTTTTCTCAGTTACCTATTTTCTGGAGGTCGGTTGTGGCAGTGCCAGGCAGCCCTGTCCCCATCATCTGCCTGGCACCCCCAAACTGCCCCCCTTCTGACGCCCAGCCGCCACTCCGCCTGCCCGCCCTGCCAGGGGCAAATGTCGCCCTTCTGTTCAGTCCCCGAACCTCGGGTCCAGGGCGGGGAGCTCTGGGGTCCTTGGAGCCCCGGCTTCCCTGGAGAAGCCTTCGCGCCTCGGCCACGGAGAGAGTCCGGTGCCAGAGCTCCGGGGCGGCGATCCGCATCCCCCGCAGTCACGGCTGGGCTGCCGCACCACCTCATCCTGCATCCCTCCAAACTCCTCTGTATTCGGAGAGATTTGAGCCTTCGGGCCAGGCGCCGAGAAGCGCCGTGGGGATCGCGCGGCCCGGGCGCCCCTAGATGCCCGGCGGCCTCCACCGAGCGGCAGAGTTAGCCAGGACAGCGGCTGCCGGGGAAGACCAAGACGATCGCCGTCCTTAACCCAGGAATTTTCTCTTCTCCTGAGAGAAGCCCAAATGTGCGGGTCGGCGGGTCTTTGGCGGGTGGGCTCCGGCCCCGCGCGCCACCCCCCCCCCGCGCCCCCTCGTGCCTTTGATGTCACCTCCCGCTTGGCCCGCAGTCCCCGCCAAGTTTGGACTCGGGGATGCTCCCCACGCTGTCTTCCGATCCGCAGGCGCACCTCCCCCCAGGCCGGCCCCAGTACCCGCTTTGCACCTGGAAGGGGCCCCAAGCGCCTTTGGTGAGATTCTCTCCCCCAGGTGGCTCAGGGGTGGTGGGGGGTCTGGGTCAGGGGGAGGCCCCAGGTAGATAATAAGGAAGGAGACAGGTGAGCACTTTCTTTCCTGGAGGGAGAAGAGACGGAGTGGAGGGGACTTGGCACTTTCTCTCATGGCTTCTGGGGCCGCCACCAATGTATCTGCAAGAAGCAGCTACATCTTGAGTCTCAGCGTGTCGCCAGTGCTTGCCCAAGTCATTGGCAGAGCAGGGCTTTGAAAGCTCTTCATTCACCCCTTGCGCCAGAAGGGAAGCTCCCATTGGACCTGGTATTTTCACTTCGCCCCCTGCCCACCAAGCAAGGATGAAAAGGGAGGATTTCTGGATCAAAAGGCCCATAGGCAGCTCTACCATTCTGCCTGCTGCTCACCACACAAGTCCTGAGGCCAACTTGCCTATAGGGTATCAAGGAATGGTGAATCCTATAAAGAGAGGCTGTGGGGAGAACTGCTGGCAGACTGGGGTCTGGGGGAAGGGGAGGGACTTCTACTAAGACTTATCTAGTCTACCAAATTCAGTAACTCGAAATTGCTGCTCTCTGTTGAGCACTCGCTGTTCTCTGGACACTGTGCCAGGTCATGGCTGGCTTTCTCGCAATTAAACCTGTTGCCCTATGAAAGAGGCACCTATTGTACAGATGAGGAAGCGGAGGCCGGGGCTGGATGAGCTTCACTGGCTTTGAGTAAAGTAAGAAGGTTGTTTTGTTGTTGTTGTTGTTGTTTTCTTTTTAAGGAATAGAATAAGAGACTATTTAATGGCTAAAGGTTCCAAAATTTTCAGGGCCATCTTCATGGCCAAGAGTTTGTCTTGGTATACTTAGCAATGAAAATATCTCAAATTGTTATCTGGAATCCAAATTGCCAGGCAGACTTCTTCTTAACAGGAAACCTTCCTGGGAGTCCCACCTCTTGACATAAAAACAAGTTTCCTGTATCCTAGAAGCTTTCCCTCTGTCAAGAGAAGATGCTGGCGAAAGGAATGGCCCCATTTCCATTTCCATTTCACCATAACGCAGACAAAAACTTTTATGAGGCTATGTTGGGGTTTCCTGGAAGCCTGTAATGTTCCTTTATTTGTTAGTTTGTTTTTGATGATCTCTATTTCCCTGTAGTGATTTACAGGAACAACTTGAGAATTAAAAGTGACTTTACAGATGATATCATCAAACTCCTAATTTTACAGGTGAACTCAATGAGGCAAAGGGACTCGTGACCCAAGATGGCCCCATTAGGCACTGGTCAAGGTGGAGCTAGAACCTGGAGTTGGGGCATCATGGTCCGGTCCAGGGTAGTTGTCCTCCAGGGAATGTAAACAACTCTTGTGCTCCTTACTTGGGGTGTGTTAGGGGGGGTACTAGGGGGTGGGAATGTCAATCTCAGGAATCCTAGGAAGTACAGTAGGCTGTGGCTAGAAATAGAGGAGGAGTCCTGGGAGAAGAAGAGAGGAGAGCAAAGGATCTGGGCTGGCCCCAGAGGGCACGGAAGTCACGTGCGTCCCCAGCTGGTACACATCACCAAGGGTCCTCAGAAGAACAGTCACTCCTTGTTCAGGTCGTTTGGCTCAGGTATAAAGTTTGAGCAAAACCTTCCAGGCACTCCCTGTCATCCCTCCCCTTTAGTCCGCAGATCCTTCCTGTCTCAGAACCCACACCCCCGGGTTCTGTCCTTCTGACTTCTCAGTTCTTCCATCCTTCTGTTCCCATGCAGCCTCCCCTGTGGACTCTGGCTGAGAGGACTACGCTTCTGCTGGAAGCCTGCAGAGAACACTCCTGTCATCTCCCCCTTGAGTTTTTCCCTGTCTCCGGTGATGCTGTCAGTCCCATAGAGAGCCACCACCCTTCAGAGGGGCCGGGTGGTGGTTCTGAGACTCTGGCAGAGGAGGGATGACACTGATCACAAAGCAGAGAGTAAGTGCCCCTGCTGTGTTCTGGTCTCTTTCAGACTTGCTGTTCAGCCCTGACACCCCGCCAAACAAAACAAACAAAAAATGCCTCTTTCAAGATCAAAGTCAAACTTCCTTCAGAAATTACCACAGTTTTGACTTATTCTTACTAAAGAAAAATGATTTACCTTTTAAACATTAAGAATGTTTGAGTTTTAAGGAAGATAGGAAAAAGGACTGTGATGGGTTTTAAAAGTTTAAGAAAAGCAGATTTAGCTACTGTGGTCTTCTAGGGTCTGGGCACCTGGCTTTGCTGTGGCTTGCTTCTCCCACCTGCCTGTTCCTAATACTCATTTGGATATTTGGAATGTGTATCCATTAGGACTGCAGGCCCTAAGGTCTATGTAACAACTACTCAAGTCTGCCTTTCTACTCAGCTCATGATCCCAGGGTCATGGAATCGAGTCCCACATCAGGCTCTCTGCTCATCGAGGAGTCTGCTGTTCCCCCTGCTTGTGCTCTCTCTCTCTCTCTGACAAATAAATAAATAAATGAATAATCTTAAAAACAAAACAGAACAAAACTCTACCTTTCTAACATGAAAACAGCCATTACGTGAATCAGTGGCTGTGACTGTGTTGCAATAAAACTTTATTTACAAACACAGTCCACCCTTAGGCATAGTTTACCAACCCGTGGTGTAAAACAACAAAGGTTTGCTTCATGCTTGCGTTCTGTGCTCACTGTGGGTAAGCGGCGCCTCTGCTTCACAGGACAATCACTCTTGATCCACAGCCCAGCTCGAGGGAGGAGCCTCTATGTGGAACAGGACTAATCACCTAAGCTGAGGGAAGGAAACCTGCAAAGTGTGTATGGCTTCCGAAAGCTTCTGTGCCCATGTGACGTATCTATTCTGCTCACGTTTTATTGCCGAAGCAAGTCACGAGGGCCCACCTGAGTTCAACATCAGAGAAATAGAATCTACTCTAAAGGGAAGGAGAACCAAACGTGTGTGACTAGCCATTGTGTTTAGCAGAGAACGCATAGCTGTAGGTGAAAGGAAATCTCGATCTTGCCTAAGGAAGTTCAGTCATTCTGCACGCAGTTGCTGAATGCTTCTACTCGAGGACCGAAGTCACTGAGCCCCTTTATAGTGGCTGTAAATCTCCACCAGTAAGAGACAAACAGTGTCGTCAGAATGGATAGAGAAAAAGAAACTCATGAAGAAAAATGGCTGGAGAAAAGAGCAAGAAAAATCAAGAAAGCCATCGTGCTACAAGATAAGGGAGATGGGTATGGTACAGATAAATGGGTGGAGAGCGAAACGACGGAAAGAAGTTCATCAGAATGTTGCCAGTGACTAGTTCCAGATAGTCCGGATTACTTCATTTTGGTTTTTATGTTTTTCAGTATCCTCCAACTTTTCTTCAATGATTAAAGCATTAATTTTGTATTGTCGTATTGTATTATTCTTTTTTTTAATATTTCATTTATTTATTTGTCAGAGAGAGAGAGAGGGAGAGTGAGCGAGCACAGGCAGACAGAGTGGCAGGCAGAGGCAGAGGGAGAAGCAGGCTCCCCGCCGAGCAAGGAGCCCCATGTGGGACTCGATCCCAGGACGCTGGGATCATGACCTGAGCCTAAGGCAGCCACTTAACCAACTGAACCAAATTGAAGTTCATGGCAACCTGTGTTGAGCAAAACTGTTGACACTATTTTTCCAACAGCATTGGCTCCCTTCTTGTCTCTGGGTCACGTTTTGGTAATTCTAGCAATATTTCAGACTTTTTCATTATTATTATTATTATATCTGTATGGTGATCTGTGATCTGTGACTTTTCCCCCCCTCTTTTTTAAGATTTATTTATTTATTTTAGAGAAAGCAAGAAAAGTAGGTAAACTATGCCTAAGGGCGGACTGTGTTTGTAAGTAAGTTTTATTGCAACACAGTCACAGCCATTGATTCATACAATGGCTGTTTACATGCTGGAAAAGCAGAGTTTTGTTTTGTTTTGTTCTTAAGATTTTTTATGTAGTTATTTGTCAAAGAGAGAGAGAACACAAGTGGAAGGGACAGAGGGAGAGGTAGAGAGGGTCTCAAGCCGACTCCATACTCACTGTGGAGCCCAGCTCCGGGCTTGATATCATGACCTGAGCCAAAACCAAGAGTTGGACACCTAACTGACTGCACCACCCAGGCACCCCTGATCAGTGATCATTGATGTTATTATTGTGATTGTTTTGGAGCACCACAAACCACACTTCTATAAGATGGTGAACTTAACTGATACATATGTGTTCTGACTATTCACTAGTCTGTCTCTCTCCTTCCCCTCAGGCCTCCCTGTTCCCTGAGACACAATATTTTGTATTCAGATAGGTGCTGTGTTAGTGCACCATGCTTGGTACAATACATGTGTTCCCCAAAATTTCTGTATTTTTTTTGCAAGTCAAATTCTATTTGCATTGCCCCAAACAATACTACTACATAAAGGCACCCTCTAGGCACCTTAGTAGTGCAAATATCTTATAATCTATCCAAAGTTATCTGATTCAAGTTTAAGGTACTCATAATCATTTTCTGAAATCAAACCCTTCTACATTTTGTGTGTTCCTTCTGGTACTACAGTGCTTTACATGGACTGTCTAAGCCAGGTTTTTGGTGTCTGTGTCAATGACTGGTCCTTGGCTCAAAGAAGGAATCAAAGAACCTGGAATCCTGTGAGCAGAGCCTTACTCAAACCAGTAGAGGAAATGAGCTCTGCCTGTTCTTTAGCCATGTGACTTGTATTGCTTCTTTCTTATTGTCATGGCTTTAAAGTCCTGCAGAAAAGCCTGCTTCTAGACACCCTTACCCTGCCTTGAGTATTACAATTTCAGGAGGCTACTCAGGGTAGTAGTGAGGGATGTAGAATCTAAAAAGATCTCCCTAGTAGGGTAATAATAAAAGAGGAAGAAGAAAAAGAAGTGGGGGGAGGGGAGGAGGAGGAGGAGAAGAAGAAGAACAAGAAGCAGAAGCAGAAGCAGAAGAAGAAGAAGAAGAAGAAGAAGAAGAAGAAGAAGAGAGGGATAAAAAGAAGAAGAAGGATAAAAAGAAGAAGAAGGAGGAGGAAGAGGAGGAGGAGAAGAATGGGGAGGGGGAGGAGGAGAAGAAGTTGTTTAAGAGTTCATGGAGAACTTTAGACAACTTTTGGCTGAAGAAACCAAGGAAGTCTTGATATTATAGGAGGTAAATTTTGAAGAAGGACTTGACACCCAAAAAGAATTTTGACTGTTGGAGATTAGTGGAGGAAGCATTCTAGGTAGAGGGAATGGGTAAATGGGATTCTGGAAAAAAAGAGTGATCCTCCAGCTAAAACAGCAAAAAGTTGACTCCCCATGGAGCAGGGGCCCAAAGGAGGGAATCCTGGAATCTTCCATGGAAAATGCAGACTATTTCAAATGCATATAAAAATATCTTCCTAATTAGATGCTGATCTGTTCTAGGTCTTTTCCTTCTTTAATAGCTTCAACCCCTCAGTCCTATTGATCGCCAGACTGTAACCAAATTGGATAAGAATGTTTTGTCTTTGACCTCACCTTTTTTTTAAAAAAGATTTTATTTATTTTTTTGACAGACAGAGATCACAAGTAGGCAGATAGACAGGCAGAGAGAGGGAGGGGGAAGCAGGCTCCCCGCCGAGCAGAGAGCCTGACGCGGGGCTCGATCCCAGAACCCCGAGACCTTCTCTGCCTCTCCTGAAGGCAGGGGCTTAACCCACTGAGCCACTCAGGCACCCCCTTGACCTCACCTTTTAAATCAGCTGGTGCTCTCTCCCTCCCCTTCCCTCTCCCTCCTTGCTGGTGTTCACTTTCCCCCTGAGTACTCAAGGTCTGTGAAAGAACAGCTCATGGCGATCACTATCTTTTATTTCTACCGGACGTGCACCACTATTCTGTACGCATGGGACTTTTACTAGATACACTTCTCCACAGGAAGGAGTAAAGAGAGATGCCACCTGGGAGAGGAGACTGGAGCAGGGTTGGGGCTGAGAACCTGGGCTGAGACAGGTTTGTACACTCATTGGGATCTGGCTGATGTCAATAATCTCTGCTATGCAAATGAGCCAAAAAACCAAGTGTCTTGTCTAGACCAGAAACCAGACCTCAGTGGGAGGTCGCTAAAGGGTGTGGTGTGGTTGGAAACAGAAAAATTCGTTTCATCTGGCCTTGAACAGAACAGGATATTCATCAGACTAGCTCCGGGGAGGCAGGTAACAACACAGAGCCGAGGCCTCACAGATGAGAGGCCAAAAAGTTGCTAATAGAGAGTCCAAGACCCAGTGCGGAGAGCCTCTGTTTCAGGCAAATGTGGGCTGGGAATTAGATCGCTAGCATCAGGAGAAACCTGCACTTGGCAGATCCACTTTGGTTATGATTTCTATTTCCTGGCTTGCCCTTTGGAGACACTTGACCCCGAAGTGGGTCTTGGAGGCTGCCTGGCAATCATACCGGTCTTCTTCCCAAGTCCATTCACACTTCCACTCTCCTAGAGCCTCCTTCTGCATCTTTCTCTGCAAATCTCCTAGTCCTCTGCCCCATCTTCTGCCTCACCGAGAAAATGGGGCAAGCAGAAGAGAAGGTCAAAGACTCCGGCTGCCATGACCACCCAGCTACCAGCCACGACAGCCGTGGTGTCCTGCTTTCCCGCCAGTCCCCATGCCCTGTCCTGGAAAGCCGATTCTAACTGCACCAGCTGCTGCCCTGTTCCCCCAGCAGGTCTCTGCCCTCTGCGCAACTCCCTTTCTCCAGATTACTCCAATCAGTTTACAAACACACTGTTCCTTCTCCCGTTTTAAACAACCCAGGTGTCTGCAAACATCCCTTAATGACCATCCTGTTTCTTTGTTCCTCCCGGCAGAAGACTCTTCAGAGAATCACCTTCACTTCCTAAGACTGATGGTGGAATCTCCATCCTCATCCTATGTGACCTTGAGGGATATACGACCCAGTCTCCCGCTGCCTCCTCCTTGGCTCCCAGGACACCCTGTTCTTTGTTTTCTTCTCACCCCACGGGTTGCCCCCTCAGCTGCTTCCTCTTCTCTTCCCCCCTTCATGTGGGAGGGGTGGTGGTTCATTGTCTCTTGCTGCTGCAACAAATTATCACAAACATGGTGGTCTACACAATAGGCACTTATTATCTTCTGGTTAATAAGAGGTCAGCTGCCTAGTTCCACAGTCTTGGAGCTATCTTTGACTCCTCTTTCCCTCCCACACGATTCCTCCTGTAGGTCTGGAAATCTTGTCTCTCCCTTAGAAATACTGTAGCCCCCTTTTTCCATGGAGGATATGTTCCAAGACCCTGATGCCTAAACCTGCAGATAGTACGGAACTCTGTACATATTATGTTTTTTCCTGCACATACATACTATGAAAAAGTTTAATTTATAAATGAGGCCCAGTAAAAGATGAACCATTTTCACCAGATTCTTTTCTCCCTTTAAAAAGCACAGAGAGGGGGGCGCCTGGGTGGCTCAGTGGGTTAAAGCCTCTCTCTGCCTTCTGATCAGGTCATGATCTCAGGGTCCTGGGATTGAGCCCCACATTGGGTCCTCTGCTCAGTGGGGAGCCTGCTTCCTCCTCCTCTCTCTCTCTCTGCCTGCCTCTCTGCTTACTTGTGATCTCTCTCTGTCAAATAAATAAATAAAATCTTAAAAAAAAAAAAAAAAAGCACAGAGAGGGACACCTTGGTGGCTCCATTGGTAAGTGTCTGCCTTTGGCTCAGGTCATGATCCCACGGTCCTGGGATCGAGTCCCACATTCTGCTCCCTGCTCAGTGGGGAGTCTGCTTTTCCCTCCACCCCTCCCCCTGCTTGTGCTCTCTCTCTTTAACAGATAAATAAAATCTTTAAAAAATTTTTAAAAATTTTAAAAATTGACTTTGAATAAATAAAATAGAAACAAATAGAAAGCATAGAGAATAATATCCACCATACTCTACCAGGTAGATTTATGAAAGTCAAGCAATCTGTGCCATATTTATGTCAAATTTTCTTTTTTCTTTTTTTTTCTTTTCTTTTCTTTCTTTTTTTTTTTTTTAAGATTTTGTTTATTTATTTGACAGAGAGAGAGATCACAAGTAGGCAGAGGCAGGCGGGGGTGGGGGAAAGCAGGCTCCCTGCTGAGCAGAGAGCCTGATGTGGGGCTCGATCCCAGAACCCTGAGATCATGACCTGAGCTGAAGCAGAGGCTTAACCAACTGAACCACCAGGCGCCCCTCTTTTTTCTTTTTTTTAACTGCAACTTTTTTTTTATTATTTTTTAAAAAGATCATTTACTTATTTATTTGACAGAGAGAGAGCTCACAAGTAGGCAGAGAGGCAGGCGGGGGGCGGGGGGAGCAGGCTCCCTGCCAGGCAGAGAGCCTGATGCAGGGCTCGATCCCAGGACCCTGAGATCATGACCAGAGCCAAAGGCAGAGGTTCAACCCACTGAGCCACCCAGGCACCCCTCAAATTTTCTTTAAGAAATAAAGTGTCATCAACACAATTGAACCTCTGTGTGTCCTTCTGCATTCCCTTTCCCTTCCCTTCCTTCCCAGAAGCATCTGCTCTCTTGATTTTGGTATCTACCATTCACACATCTATTTCATAATTTTTATTGGTGTTTTAAAAGCTCCCCCTCCCCCCTGTTGTTCTAATGTGTTCATCAAGATGAAGCCTTCAAAGTCCCGAGAGGTCAAGACTTGTCCAAGGTCACAGAGCAAGGTGAAGCCAAGAAAGGACAAGAGCCTAGGACTTCTTTTTTTTTTTTTTAAAAGATTTTATTTATTTATTTGACAGACAGAGATTACAAGTAGACAGAGAGGCAGGCACAGAGAGGAAGGGAAGCAGGCTCCCCGCTGAGCAGAGAGCCCGAAGCAGGGCTCGATCCCAGGACCCTGGGATCACGACCTGAGCCAAGGCAGAGGCTTTAACTTATTGAGCCACCCAGGTGCCCCAAAAGCCTAGGACTTCTGACCCTTAGTTCAGTGTCTTTCCAATGCACCATGGTGTATCTTTTCAAAATGTATATAAATGAAATATATACCATTTACTATGTTCCCGAAACAGTACCAGACTCCTTTTAAAAAACATTCGCTCATCTAACCTCACAGATGAGAAAACTGAGGCTCAGAGTAGTCGTTTTTCCAATGTCACCCAGTTAGCAGGCAGCACAGGTAAAATTGGTGCCCTAGCCCGCCGGGCTTCGAATGCTGCCCTCTAGTGGGCAGTATGGGAAAAGGCACGGGTTTTGTAGGCAGAAACCCCTATCCTGCATTCTGGTTCCGCGACTTGCTGACCAAGTGAACCTAGATAAGGTAGGTCAATTAAAACTACTATTCAGTGAACGTTCACTAAGCCCCAGCAATTTTCAGTAATCATCTCAAACACATTCAGAGATAGATGTAATTTAATCTTTAGAGGGAAAAACTGAGACTTCAAGAGGTCATACCACTAACAAGAGCAGAACCAGAAGCTGAATTCAGGATTACCAGCTCTCCCCACCTTTTTTACCTTCCTCTCTTGGCTTACATGCATTTTTAATTTTTTTTAAAAAATTATCATTTAGTTAAGGGCACCTGGTTGACTCACACAGTGGAGCATGTGACTCTTGATCTCAGGGTTTTGAGTTCAAGCCCTGGACTGGGTATAGAGATTACTTAAAAATAAAATATTTAGGGGCGCCTGGGTGGCTCAGTCATTAAGCATCTGCCTTCAGCTCAGGTCATGATCCCAGGGTCCTGGGATCGAGTTCCACATTGGGCTCCCTAATCAGCGGGAAACCTGCTTCTTCCTCTCCCACTCCCCCTGCTTGTGTTCCCTCTCTCTTTCTCTCACTCAAATAAATAAATTAAATATTTAAAAAACTAATCAAATAAAATATTTAAATTATCATTTGATTGGGCATCACATATCTTATAAAGACTTGTATACAAAATATACAAAGAACCATTAAAACTCAACCATAAGAAATGAACACCCCAATTAAAAATGAGCAAGAGATCTAAACAGACACTTCATTAAAGAAGATGTACAGGGACACCCAGGTGGCTCAGTGGGCTGAGCATCTGATTCTTGACACTTGATTCAGCTCAGGTATTGATCTCTGGGTCATGAGTTCTGGTCCCACATTGGACTCCATGCTGGGTATGAAGCCTACTTTAAAAAAAAAAAATGTCCCTATGGAAAATAAGCATAAGAAAAGATATCAACATCATTGTCATTATGGAAATATGGAAATGCAAATTAAGGCAAAAAGGAAATGTTACTATATATCTTTCAGAGTGTCTAAAATCCATAGATATGAAAATATCAATTTCTATCAAAGATGCAGAGAAAGAGGAATTCTCATTCCTTCCTGGTGAAAATTCAAAATGGTAGAATCACTTTGGAAAATATTTGGCAGTTCCTAAAATGTTAAACATAGGTGTACCTTATGACCATCAATTCTACTCCTAGATGTATAGCCAAGGGAAATGAAAATTATGTTCACACACAATTTGCACACAAAATGTTCATGGTAGTATTGTTCATAACAGCAAAAAAAGTGGAAGCAACCTAAATGTTCATCAACTGATGAATGGATAAACAAAATACGGTATAGCCATACAGTGGAATATTATTCAGGCACAAAAAAGAATGAAGGGTTAATTCATGCTCCAACATGGGTGAACTATGGAAACATTACATTAAGTGAAAGGAGTCATTTACTAAAGGCTACATGTTTTATGATTCCATTTATATGCAATGTCCAGGAGAGACAAATCCATAGGGACAGAAAACATTTTAGTGGTTGTCTAGGGTTGGAGGGAGGGGAAAAGGTGAGTGATCTATTTTGGACTTCTAACTTCCAGAACTGTGAGATAATAAATTTGTGTTGTTTAAAGGCACTAAGTTGGGGCACCTGGGTAGCTCAGTGGGCTAAAGCCTCTGCCTTCAGCTCAGGTCATGATCCCAGGGTCCTGGGATAGAGCCCCCACATCAGGCTCTCTGCTCAGCGGGGAGCCTGCTTCCCCCTCTCTCTCTCTGGCTGCCTCTGTCTGTCTACTTGTGATCTCTGTCAAATAAATAAACAAAATCTTAAAAAAATAAAATAAAATAAAGGCACTAAGTTAAAGCAGCAATAGGAAACGGACACATTCCTATATTCAGACAACATTTGCCTCCTTGAACAGCAGGCTTATGTATTGTTATGCAATGTGTACGGTAGAAATAGTATGCTTGTGTAGATTAATAGCCTAAAATTAAGTATTACAACTCCTAAACCACATCTTTCAATTAAAACATTTATATCAAATGCTCCTCCAATACTGATACTAATTAGTACTCTTTACTCCTGCCTAGAGCTCAGGGAAGGAAGTTGGAAGGACTGAAGGATCCTGGGGATGCTGATCTGTGGCTCCTCCCAATTAGGACAGGCTGTAGTGTTACCCCCAAATGTCTAACAGCAAGTTGGAAATCACAGGCCGTAGCACTTGGCCTGGACGCATTAAGCTAGCTGGTTTCTGGAAGTCTCAGTTCTAGCTTCTTCCCCATGCTGAGGACAAGTCCCAAAAGGGCCACAGATGTGAGCTCCAGGGTGGAGGGCAACAGCTGCTCACTACCCAGCTGGATTGGGGTTATCGGAGACCCCGCTTTGTCCTATCGGCCTGCCCCAGAGTGCAGATGGCCAGCAGCATTGCCTAAACATTCCCGTGTGGCTTCTCCCTGGAGAAGAGCAAGGGAAAGCCGTGTCCCTGCCACCCCACACAAATCTGCCTGATGACTGGGCCCAGTGGGGAGGGGATTTGCCCAGCAGGCTGGGTGGAAGTTGCCCTGCCAGATAACCCCAGCTCCAATTAAAGCCATTAATGAGAAATGAAGCCAAGGACCATTATCCCTTGTTAGGCCCCTTTCCCTAAAAGTCTGGGCTTTAAATCACAGTGGGGCAGCCTAGGAGCAAATACTCCATGAGGCACTTTCCTTCGAATCATTCCCCAGTCAAATTCTGGTTGGCCTCTAGAGTTTCCAACCATCCAGGTTTGCCTGGGATCAAGGAGTTTTCCAGGAGAGGCGATCCCAGAATCAAACTGGGATGAGTTGGTTCCCTTCCCTTCCAACCTTGATGCTGCGATTTTGTGTAGCCCTCCAGCTGAGAAGACAAAGCACAGATCCGCTGGACTATTTTCCTGAGCTATCGGAACTCATTATGAATCAGCAACGTATCCCTAATTCTCCTAGATGCAAGGCTCCTCCCCCAAATTTCCTGGTTACAACAACAGCTCCCCTTTATCAAGGGCTGACACCAGGAAACGCTGAAAGCAGTCTCCTCTATGATTTCTGTTAATCCGCTTCCTAATCCTAAGAGACAAGCAATTTTATTTTTATTTTACAGATGATGAAACTCTGGCCATGAGAGCTTAAATAATGGCTCAAGGTCCTACCGAAAGCGGGAGGCAGAGCCAGAAGAGCGTCAGGTGTCTCCGACTGCAGAACAGGCTCTCAGTACCACTGTGCCCTTGGCCTTGAAAGGGACTGACCCAGCCTACAGTGGGAACGCGTCTTTGCGGGAGGGAGATTTTGTCTTGCAGCCGGCACAGTAATATGTTCATAGGGCAGACGCTTTCCTAAGGCCATTTGGGACCCCAGGCTGCTGTGGCTTCGTTTTATGGAAGAAGGCTATCCCCGGCCAGACACAAATTTTCTGAGGACTGGAAAAATCAGAGCGAGCGCACAGGGCCACGGTGGCCTGTTCCAGCCGCGGACGGGCCCTGATGCTGCGCCCGCGCCCGCACGACCCTCTGGGGACCTCGTCTCTGGGATCCCTCCCGGTGCGGTCGGAGGTTGGCGGCTCTCCGCGCATCGGGCAAGCTCGGATTCCCAGCCGCAGCCGCACTCCTGAGCTCAAGATCCCCCGCCGGCAGCCCCCGTGGCAGCTCCCCGGCACCTCTGCTTGCAGTAAACATGACCTTTGCCTTCTGCCACCAACATGACATTGGCATGTCGCTGCTGATCTGTAAACACAATTGTGTTTTCAATCTTCTGACTGAATTTCGTTCCTGGGATCCTAACAGGCAGCAGGTCTCTGTTTATCTGTAAACAGCAGCCCCATTCCCTCAGCAGAGAGGTTAGGATGCTGTTTGTTTTTATTACATTACAGTCAGAAGAAAAGGTGGCTTGGGACAGGCATCCATGCTACCCCTCCCTCTCCTGGGTGTCTGAGAAGATAATCTCTCTTTGTCTGTCCCTGAACACAGAGATCTATATACCAGGCCAAGAGAAAAGGTGCAATAGGTCTTGCTCTGCCTTATAGCATCTCATGAGAGGACACTGAAGAATCTGGGGGAAATAATGCAGATAATAAATGTCTTGTTCTGTGTGGCACAACCAGCGCAGTCTCCTGTGGGGAGGAAGGAACTAACATCAGGAGCTCCCCGGGAACCTCCGCCTCAGAGCCCACAATCCCTAGGTTCTGCTTTTTTGGTTTTTGTTTTGTTTTTTAAAGATTTTATTTATTTATTTGACACAGGGAGAGAGACCTTGTGGTCTCGGGCAGAGAGGCAGGGGGCAGAGTGGGGGAAGCAGGCCCTCCACTGAGCAGAGAGCCTGATTCCGGACTTGATCCCAGGACCCTGAGACCATGACCTGAGCGGAAGGCAGAGGCTTAACCCACTGAGCCATCCAGGCGCATCCCCCAGCTTCTGTGTTTTTTTTTTTTTTTTTAAATTTATTTGTCAGAGAGAGAGGGAGAGAGAGAGCGAGCACAGGCAGACAGAGTGGCAGGCAGAGGCAGAGGGAGAAGCAGGCTCCCTGCCGAGCAAGGAGCTCGATGTGGGACTCGATCCCAGGACGCTGGGATCATGACCTGAGCCGAAGGCAGCCGCTTAACCAACTGAGCCACCCAGGCGTCCCCCAGGTTCTGTTTTTTAAGGTGACTCACCGTGAGCAGCCCTGGGTGCCATGTGAGCCTTGAGAAACATCTGTATTTCTACCTGTCTACATTGGAGTGTCTTCCTGTCAAACTCAAGTTTTCTACTAAAACAGATAGATTTCCTTGCCCCCAAAGTTTGTGTTCTAGCTAAAAGAATGTGATCTTTTAACAGAATGCGGAAATAAGCTGGTGAATTGAAGTTTGTTTTTTTTTTTTTTTAAGATTCTATTTATTTATTTATTTGAGAGAGAAAGAGAGAGATAAGCATGTGCAAGAGAGCACAAGCAGGGGGAGCAACAGAGGGAGAGGGAGAAGCAGGCTGGATCCCAGGACCCTGGGATCATGACCTGAGCCAAAGGCAGATGCTTAACCCACTGAGCCACCCAGGTGCCCTGAACTGAAATTTTTAAAGAAAATTTCCAAAGTATTGATTAACATATAAAAGGTATAGCTATTAGATATAAATTTCAATTTTCATTAACTCTAACAGTGGAATACAAAAGCCAGATTGCTATCTCTTCTACTAAGCTACGTTATCAGGGACATTGTAATTTAGGAAAATTTGTAAGGTTTCACAGGTGTCATAAGGTAGAGAAAGTGATGGAAAAGGAAATTAAAGTATTTATTCTTATTAGATGAGAAAAGAAAAAAAAAAGAATCGTTACAATTCAAATAGTAAAGTACTGGAAAATGAGGAAGAACATATGACTAATTGAATTACAACAGAATATTCAAAATCAAGTATCTGAATAGCAATAATTATTCCAGTTAATTAAAATGGGAACTTGGGTGTTTCTTTTTTCTTCCACTGTTCTTTTTTTTTTTTTTTTTAAGATTTTATTTATTTATTTAACAGAGACCACAAGTAGGCATAGAGGCAGGCAGAGAGAGGAGGAAGCAGGCTCCCTGATGAGCAGAGAGTCCGATGTGGGGCTCGATCCTAGGACACCGGGATCATGACCTGAGCCGAAGGCAGAGGCTTTAACCCACTGAGCCACCCAGGCGCCCCTTCTTCCACTGTTCTAAAGGAATCTTCTTTTTAACTAGGGTTGTTAAAATAATTTGGTTGGGTTATCAAAATATTTCTTTTTTTAAAATTTATTTTCAGTGTTCCAGAATTCATTGTTTATGCACCACACCCAGTGCTCCATGCAATACATGTCCTCCATAATACTCACCACCAGGCTCACCCAACCCCACCCCTATCCCCTCCAAAACCCTCAGTTTCTCAGAGTCCACAGTCTCTCATGGTTCATCTCCCCCTCCAATTTCCCCCAATTCACTTCTCCTCTCCATCTCCCCATGTCCTACATGTTATTCCTTATCAAAATAGTTCTTTAAATAAAGAGTTATGTTTACGCCTAGGTGGCTCAGTTGGTTAAGCAGCTGCCTTCAGCTCAGGTCATGATCCCAGCGTCCTGGGATCGAGTCCCACATCGGGCTCCTTGCTTGGCAGGGAGCCTGCTTCTCCCTCTGCCTCTGCCTGCCATTCTGTCTGCCTATGCTCGCTCTCTCACTCTCTCTCTCTGACAAATAAATAAATTTAAAAAAAAGAGTTATGTTTTATTGAGGTGGAGAAATGGAATGAGCAATTTCCTATAAGAGTAAATTCAGTTGAAATCTAAAAATCAAAACTTAGAAAGTAATAAAACATCTAGTTCAACATGATGGGTTGAACATATGCATTTAAGTGAAATAATGGGCTGCATAATTTTCAAATAATAAATTTAGAACAGGTCTGGAAAATAAGACATGGTGCCATCAACACAAAAATTTAAAAGAGGTTGGCAGAAATTGGAAAATAGATGCAATCAGGTTCGTGGACAAAGCTCATCTGCGGCAGACACAGTGAAGAATTCCCCTTTGGAAGGTCGCTAAGGAAACTCCGACTCTCCCTCTCAAAATGCAGAGACCAGGTGGGATGTCCAGAGTCAATCACAGGAATAACTTAGTTATTATATATTATATATATAATATATATAATATTGTATATGTATTAATATTAATATATTATTTATATATTATATATTAACTTATTAAGACTTATTAATATATATTAATATATATATTAACTATAGTTATAGTTAAAGATCCCCAGTGCAGCATCTTCTCCTTCTCAGAGCAGCGGAGGAGGGCATCGCTCTCGGAAGAACTGGAGGATCTGCTGAGGGAAGCACTGGGACATGGTATTAGAGCCAGAAGAAGCAAAGCAAAGCCTAGTAATTGCACATCCATGATGGGTGAACAGAAGCTGAGAGATTACTCAAGTCTCCCTTCCCCGTTCCCCCTGCAATGAAATCCACTGAAGTGTTTCTCCTGCCTCATAGAGCCTTCTCCTTTGACAATTCTGAGGACTTCTGGTGGCCTACCAGCCTGCTGCTCCTCAGGCACGTGCTCTGTAGGCGTTATCTACTCAGCCTCCCATTCAAGGGTGAGGTCTGCTGGGGAAATGGACTTGAATATTGGCAGGGGAACTTGTCATAGCTACAAACACTTAGCAAGGATCTTTCATTTAGAAATATGAATGGACAACCAAGGATCACCAGAGACCTTACTAGTCTCTGGTGACTTCTTTATTGTTGGAGAATCATATTATTCTCCAACAATATAAAACGGAAAGATCAAGATGAAGAAACAGGACAAGCAATCTTGAAAGGAATGGATCTGGGGCGCCTGGGTGGCTTGGCTGGTTAAGAACCAGACTCTTGGTTTTGGCTTAGGTCATAATCTCAGGGTAGTGAAATCAAGCCCCACATTGGGCTCCACACTCAGCATGGAGTCTTCTTGTTCCTCTCTGCTCCTCCCCTTGCTCATACTCTCTATCCCTCTCTGAAATGATAAAGTCTTTAAAAAAGACATGTCATGTAGCCATGAAGCAAGTCTCAGCAAATGTGAAAGAATAGTTAGCATATAGACCACTGCTTTTCAAACTAATAGGTACACAAATCATCCAAAGATCTTGTTGTTGTTGTTTTAAGATTTTATTTATTTATTTTTCAGAGAGAGAGTGAGCAAGCAGGACAAGTGGCAGCCAGAGGGAGAAGCAGACTCCCTGCTGAGCAAGGAGCCCCATATGGGACTCGATCCCAGGACCCTGGGATCATGACCTGAGCCCTAAAGCAGATGCTTAACTGACTGAGCCCCAGGTGTCCCCAAAGATCTTGTTATAATGGAGATTATAATTCCGGTGATGATGCCTGAGATTCTGCTCTTTTATTAAGTCCCCAAGTGATGTCTGATGCTACCGGTCTGCAGACTATACTTTGTGTAGCAAGAATTATAGACAATGTTCTTCAACTACAACTTCTGTCTTAGTTTGAGTTCCCCTAGAAGTGGACCCAAAGATAAAGATAAAGATCCAAGAGCCATTTTATAGGAAAAACTACCAAACCAGAATTTTATATCTAGCAAAAATATCCTTCAAGAATGCAGATAAAGGGGCGCCTGGGTGGCTCAGTGGGTTAAGCCGCTGCCTTCGGCTCAGGTCATGATCTCAGGGTCCTGAGATCGAGTCCCGCATCGGGCTCTCTGCTCAGCAGGGAGCCTGCTTTCCTCTCTCTCTCTCTGCCTGCCTCTCTGTCTACTTGTGATCTCTCTCTGTCAAATAAATAAATAAAATCTTTAAAAAAAAAAAAAAAAGAATGCAGATAAAGGGCGCCTGGGTGGCTCAGTGGATTAAGCCTCTGCCTTCGGCTCAGGTCATGATCTCAGGGTCCTGGGATAGAGTCCCACATCGGGCTCTCTGCTCGGTGGGGAGCCTGCTTCCTCCTCTCTCTCTCTCTCTCTCTCTGCCTGCCTCTTGGCCTCCTTGTGATCTCTCTGTGTCAAATAAATAAATAAATAAAATATTTTAAAAAAAAGAATGCAGATAAAATACAGACTTCTTTGTCAGTAGACTCTCACCGCAAAAATAGTAAGGAATTTCTTTTTTTTTTTTTAAGATTTTATTTATTTATTTGACAGACAGAGATCACAAGTAGGCGGAGAGGCAGGCAGAGAGAGAGAGGGGGAAGCAGGCTCCCTGCTGAGCAGAAAGCCCGCGGGGGCTCGATCCCAGGAGCCTGGGATCATGACCTGAGCCGAAAGCAGAGGCTTTAACCCACTGAGCCACCCAGGTGCCCCAGTAAGGAATTTCTTCATGCTGAATGAAAATATTACCAGATGTAAACAAACATCTTTAGAAATGAATAGAGAGCATTGGAAAAGGTACATATCTGGGTAAATTAAAAGACTGATTTTGTTTTGTTTTGTTTTGTTTTCTCTTCATTTCTTTATACACATGACCATCGAAAGCAAAACTCATAACATTTTTGGTGGGATTCATAACCTGTACAGATATAGGACATATGACAGCTATAACTTAAAGGAAGGATGGTTACAAGGTTTCTGTTTTTTTCAGGAAGTAAAAAATCAATAGCTACAAGTGGTTGGTGAAAAGATAAAAATGTGTATTATGATCCCAGGATAACCATTAAAAACAATGCAGAGAAGTATAACTTAAAAAACAAGAAGAAGGGGTGCCCGGCTGGTTCAGTCAGTTAAATATCTGCCTTTGGGCTCAGGTCATGATCCTAGGGTCCTGGGATTGAGCCCCGCATTGGACTTCCTGCTCAGCAGGAAGGCTGCTTCTTCCTCTCCCTCTGCCATTTGCCCTGTTTGTGCTCTCAGGCTCTCACTATCTCTCTTTCAAATAAACAAAATCTTAAAAAGAAAAAAGGTTAAACTGGAATTCTAAAATATATTCAAGTAATGAAAAAAAAAAGAGGAACAAGAAAATAGGAAAAGAAAAAAAAGCAGAGAGATAGAGAAAACAAATTATAAAATGAAAATGATATATCAACCATTACATTAAAGGTCAATGAACTGAACTTCTTAAAGAGCAGGAATTATCAAAAGAATAAAAAAATACGAGACCTAACCACTGTGGACTCAGCTGTCCCCCCCAACCCAAATTTATATGTTGAAGCTCTAACCCCACAGAGTGTGGCTATATTTGGAATAATAAATTAATCAAGGTTAAATAAGGTCATAAGGGTGGAATCCTAATCTGAAAAGATTAGTGTTCTAATCAGAGAAGAATGGAGAATTTGTCCTCTCTCTTCTCCATCATGTGAGAACACAGCAAGAGGGTGGCCACCTACCAGACAGGAAGAAAGTCCTCACCAGCAACTGACTGGCCAACACCTTGATCTTGGCATTCTCAGCCTCCAGGACTATGAGAAAGTAAATGTCTGTGGTTTAAGCCATCCAGTCTATGGTATTTGGTTAGGGCAGCCCAAGCTGACTAAGACAATGACTACATGTTTTCTTTAGAAGACACACAGAGGCTGAAAATAAATGGTGGAAGAAGTTTATTCATTCAAACAGTAAGCAGGATAAAGCTGAAGTGGCTATAATATCGGGTAAGAAACATTTCAAGATGAAGTACTATGGGACGAAGAGGAACATTTCAAAATAACAAAAAGATCAATTCATTAGGAAGACTTAATGGTCATAAATGTGTGTAGACCTAATTACAGAACTTCAAAATACATGATGTAAATTAACCAAAATTAAAGAGAGAATAAGACAATCCTATTCTCATATTTGGAGGTGTTAAGATGTCCCTCTCAGCAAAGAATAGATCAGATAAAATAAAACCAACAAATGCACAGACGAAATGGGCAACACTATCAGCCCCCTTGACCTAACTGCTATCAATAAAACATCACACCCACCAAGTCAGAACATACCTTCTTTTCAAGTGCACATGGTATGTTCACCAGAATAGACCACACGTTGAGCCACATAACCCGTCTCAATAAATTCTAAAAATTAAATCATATCAAGTATTTCCTTTGACCACAATGGAATTAAATTAGAAATCAGGGGGCACCTGGGTGGCTCAGTGGGTTAAAACCTCTGCCTTTGGCTCAGGTCATGATCTCAGGGTTCTGGGATCGAGCCCTGGATCGGGCTCTCTCTGCTCAGCAGAAAGCCTGTTTCCCTTCCTCTCTCTGCCTACTTGTGGTCTCTGTCTGTCAAATAAATGAATAAAATCTTTAAAAAAAATTAGAAATCAGTAGCAGTAAGATAACTAGGAAAAAAAAACCCTATTTTGGGAAATGAAACAACATACTAAAAAAAAACCCCAACATACTTTTATATCAGGGCTTCTCTACCTTAGGCTGGAAAATTCCTTGTTGTGCATGGCCATTCTGTGCTTAGCAGCATCCCTGGATCTCCCCTCCTAGATGCCACTTGCACCTCTCCAGTTGTAACAGCTAAAATGCCTCCAGACATTGCCAAATTGTCTCTGGAGGGGAATTAAACTTAAAAATAAATTAAAAATTCCTATGATATGTATAGGCTAGGAACACTAATAACTTGGCAAGATTGTACAGTACCACGTGAATATACAAAAATCCCTTGCATTTTTGCATTATAGCAGCGAACACTTAGAAAATGAACCTAACTCCATTAAATGACACCATACAAACTGCAATGAAGAAACTAAAAATGTGGGGCACCTGGGTGGCTCAGTGAGTTAAGCCTCTGCCTTTGGCTCAGGTCACGATCTCGGGATCCTGGGATCGAGCCCCACATCGGGCTCTCTGCTCAGTGGGGAGCCTGCTTTGCTTCTCCCTCTCTCTCTGCCTGCCTCTCTGTCTACTTGTGATTTCTCTCTCTGCCAAACAAAGAAATAAAATCTTAAAAAAAAAAAGAAACTAAAAATGCTCAAGAAATAAATATAATGAAGATATGCAAGATCTATATACTGAAAGCTACAGAATCTCGCAAAAAGAAATTAAAGCAGACCAAGTCAATGGACAGATGTATTATGTTTGCAGACTGGGACATCAATGTTGTCCAGATTGATGCTACCTGAGACACAGGCTAATACACAAAGCCTCATCTTATTTTGGACATTTATTTTTTTCAAGCCCACATCTTTTTATGCACCTCCTTCACCTAGTCCCTTTTATCCAATCACCCCCTTCCATAGATAAATATAAATAAATAAATAAATACACACATACATATGAACATACATATGTGCCTGTAAATGTGTGTATATATGTATATGTTCTATTACATTATATATTAACAATATTTATTACCTTTAATTGTTTGGTTAGGGTAGAATTTTGCCCTTCCCCTTTACCACCACCTCACTCCTGCCTCCCTTCCTGACCCCACACTGCTTAGCTCGATGCCAAATGATTACAGTTAATTTAATTGTGCACATAGTATCCAGCCACTAACACTTCCTCCATAGTTTGCTTCACGATCTGGCCTACTGATTACTACTTAATAGTCAACATATTGGTCCGTTCTATTTACTTGTTTTTTTGTCTTTACCTGCCCCTATCACATAACCTAGCAATATTCTATTTTCCTTGTTCTACAGTTGAAGTCCTCAGGTTCCAAGAAGCGGGGGGCTTTGTCCAAATTTACCATGTGCTTGCAGGTGCCCTTCCCCAGGTTCCCATAGACTGCACTCTGGATTTTCTATTTCTTCACCTGGCCAAGGCTTGTCCTCCTCAGCTATAGTCCAAACACTTACTTATTTTCTTAATTAAAATCTATCTCTCCAGGCACCTGGATGACTCAGTCAATTAAGTGGCTAACCTTGGCTTGGATCATGATCTTGGGGTCCTGGGATCAAGCCCCGCCTCCTGCTCCGCACTCAGCAGGGAGTCTGCTTAGCCCTCTGCCCCTCCCTCCAACTCGTGCTCTCTCTCTCTCTCTCAAATAAATAAATTAAATATTTTTTAAAAATCTATCCTTCCTAGCTAATTTCTATCAAACACCTTCATGCTAAGAAACAAATTAAAGTTAGTAGTTTAATGAGTACCATGCATATTTCCACTGTGGCTAACACAAACCCCAGGAGTATGATGGGAGACAGATTACCAGTCTCATTACAGGCTGTAGGTGTTTGGGGACTGCAGGGATGGGCAGAAGAAATCCAGTCCCTTGGGGACTCGCAGTCTTGCAGGACCCAAAGATCACAAGCTTAGGGCCCTGGGAGTTACGGATGTTGCAAAGTCCCAGGCACCGAAGGTTCCCCTCCTTCCCTTCTCCTCCCGGAAGTCTGTCCCATCACCAGACGGCTCTGTTACCCAACACCCGGCCCAGGAGCAGCCAGCCGCCCAGTCGATGCTGTCGGTGATCTCATTAGAACGAGATGAGTCAACATTCACACAAAGACCTTCTGGCCTGCAATCTGAGAACAGGTTTAGGAAGAACAAAGCAAAAGGGAGAAATGTAACCAAGAACTATCTCTTTATTGCTTTTGAGTTGTTTAAGGGGGTTTTAAGGGATTAAGGCTAAAGAAATGTTGACTGTAGGGAGAGGCGCAGGATATTGGTTGAACAGAATAGAGGCCTTTGTGCTGACTAAGAGGGGATGCACATTAAAGGAAAATCTCATCAGCCCCGCTGGAGCAGCGGGACAAGGCTGCAAGTCAAAGGTGAGTAAGAATGCCAGTTTCTAGCCGGGGAGAAGTCAAGGCACAAAAGCATCTTTGGGGCCCCCCCTGGTTATGCGTAGACAACCAAGGGGCTACCAGAGGTCACCCAGCCCTGCCTTTTGATCTGTAACCAAATTCTCAACCCTGGGAGAAAGCTCATCATAAGCACCGGACACCAAAAGGAGCTAAGGCCGGGGAGATGTGGAAGCAGTGTGCCAGAGATGTGTCTAGAAGCCTAGAGAGCCGCAAAAATATCAGAGAGGCATATAAATTGGACTTGGAGTAGAATAGGCCCCACCCCATTCTTTTCTTCTTTTTCCTACTTCTCCCCTCCCTATAGGACCTTCCTGTTTCCCTCATCGTGTCAGTCAGTGTCCCTCTGCTTTGCCCCCTCCCTGTGGGTCCTTCATGTGTTTCTCCGTTATTCTGTGGGGACATTCCTCCCCACACAGCCACTGTGGATACAACCCCCATCTCCCTCAAATGGATGCCTGACCAAGAGGGGATTTCCACTGAGGAAAAACTTCCTCACCTTCTCTATCCCCACCTGCTACACACCCACAGTCAAAGGCACAAAGAACAGATAAGGGCTCTGGGCGAAGGAATGATTTATTCTCCTCTTTCAAGTGAGCAGCCTCAAAAAGCCCAATAATACATTCTATTTTTATCCCTCAGCAGATGTTACCTTCCCATTCTTCCAGCACCCCTGCCAGATAGAGTTTTCCTTCACTGGGAAAATCCATCAGAGCTGCAGAGGTGGGGGAGGGGGTGCAGTGGGGGTAAGAGGAGGGAATGCATGCTGCCTTTGCCCCTCACTGACCTTCCCCAGGACTGGTCTTCCTTCAAAATATCCGTATTTGTTTCCTCCCTTTTCCCCCTTCAGAATGTTCCTTATTGTTAGAAGTCCGACCTCTTGGATTAGGGAATCATTGTGCCACAATCAATTCTGCTTTCCTTCTGTCCCATTCATTCAGAGCAACGAGCGGAGGCCCCGGCTTTGACACTAGGAAGTGTGTGAGCTGGGGATGATGAGGCTGACTTCTCTGGGCCTCTTTTCCTCAACCTTCAAATGAGATGTGATAGGAGGTGTGAGTCTCTGATTCTAGTTTGAGTTCCACTTGGCTTCTTTGAGGGCGGGAACCTTTAAACCACTCCTAGGAAGCCTTGTAAAGCATCCCATCTTATCCAGGATGTTAGAGACATTAGAATCACTCTTGAAGGGACAGCTGCATGGCTCAGTCAGTTAAGCATCTGCCTTCAGCTCAGGTCATGATCCTAGGGTCCCGGGATGGAGCCCCACATTGGGCTCCCTGCTCGATAAGGAGCCTGCTTCTCCCTCTCTCTCTGCCTCTCCCCGCTGCTCGTGCACGTGCCTGGGTGGCTCTCTCTCTGATAAATAAATAAAATCTTAAAAAAAAAAAACCACTCACTCATGAAACTTTTAAATCATAATTTCATATAAAAATCTCTTCAGCATAGGAAATTCCGATTCCATGGCTTTAAAGCCAAGCTTGGAGAGTATTCATTTTCATTTTCTTTTTATTTTCTTTTAAACTTCCCTAATGTTTCCTGATTGACTGACAGACCAACCGACATAGATCTCCTTGCTTGTGTCTCCAATACAAAGTGAAACGGATGTGTCTAGTTATTATCTCATTATTAAGTTCACCTGAACAACCACAATTACCAAAGAGGATAATTCCTGACAGAAAAAAGAAACCCACAGGCTGTCTTCTGCACCCCGATCTTTTGCTGAAAACTCAAGTAAGGTTTCAAATTGCAACAGCCAGAATCAAAACAACCTACAGTCACACTCAGAGAGGTTAGTGTATCCACTCTGACAGCAGCTTTCATGTCAGAAGTCAGGGGAGCTGGAGCATGACAAAGGACAAAGACAAGCGGCTTCTCTGTTTCCTCTGTGTTGTAATTCTCCGGGAATCGATAGAAAGACTTGTCAACTATTGAGAGTCTGTAATAAGGTGCTATGGGATGAACAGAGGAGAGCTGGCGTGGGGGTTGAGCCCCAGGAGCTGTTAGTCATCTTTAAGATGACTGCAGGTCAGGGGGGTAATGGGTAGTGGAGAGTCGGTTCACTGTGGCTGAGACCACCAGGGACCAGCTTGGGAGATGCCGAGCATTAGGGTTTCATCTCTGCATCTCCCCCTGTTTAGGCTCTGCTCCTTGCGATGTAACCCTCGGACTCTCACAAATGTCTCAGCCTCAAGAGGAAAGGCAGGGAGGAAGTGGCATGAGAGGGGTCGGAGTGATGGTCAGGGATTTGATCTGGTAAGGCTCCGTAGACTGGGATAAAGCATGTTCATTTCACGATGTGTATGTAAGGGAAGCTTTAGAGGGATTTAAAGGCGAATTATGGGGGCGCCTCGGTGACTCAGTGAGTTAAAGCCTCTGCCTCCGGCTCAGGTCATGATCCCAGGGTCCTGGGATGGAGCCCCACATCGGGCTCTCTGCTCAGCAGGGAGCCTGCTTCCCCCTCTCTCTCTTTCTCTGCCTGCCTCTCTGCCTACTTGTGGTCTCTGTCAAATAAATAAAGTAAAAATCTTTTTTAAAAAGCTGAGTTATGTATCTAAAAAATCATTCTGGCTACCATACAGAGGATGGGGGGCAGGGGATTCACAAGAATGCAATAAGGAATGGAATACCTTCTAGAAGACTAGTGCAGATGTTAGGGTTGAAGAATGTAGTAGCTTGGACCAGAGTGGTAGCGAAGGACATGGTGAGATGTGGCTGTATTTTACAGACCAAAGTATATACTGGAGACATCTTTATTAGGCCTTGGTGATGGATTAGATGTAGAGAGTAAGGGGAAGAAAAAAAAAATCAAGATGTCTATGCTTTTTTACATGAAGAACTGTCTGGTTGTGTAATTTACTGCAAAGGAGAAAACCTAGGGAGAAGCAGGCTGAGTAGGTGATATGAAGGAAGTACACAGAATCACGAGTTCTGTCTTGGCCACGTTAAGCTTGAGATACTTACTAAATTGTCAAGTGACGATATCAAGTAGATAGGGAAATATATGTCTGGAATTCTGGTGGGGGCCAGGGCCAGAGATAAGACTTTGGGAGTCACTGGCATATAAGTAAGATTTAAAGCCACAGACAACATGTGAGTTCCCACAACAAAGTGAGAGCTGGAGGGGTGCCTGGGTGGCTCAGTGGGTTAAAGCCTCTGCCTTTGGCTCAGGGTCCTGGGATCGAGCCCCGCATTGGGCTCTCTGCTCAGCAGGGAGCCTGCTTCCTCCTCTCTCTCTGCCTGCCTCTCTGCCTACTTGTGATCTCTGTCTGTCAAATAAGTAAATAAAATCTTAAAAAAAAAAAAAAAAAACAAATAAAGTGAGAGCTGGGATATAGAAGAGGCAAACTTGGGATTCAACCCTGGTTTACTCCAAAATTTCAAACAGACCAAAAGGGCTGCATCAGTCAAGGAGGAAAGAGAAGGGGTAAGTCATTAATCCGTACACACACAGGCAAGTGAGGCAGCACAGATGTCTAGCTCTGGTAGTCTTACTTCTGGAAATGGTCGTGAAGATGTAGCTGACATTTATGAACTTCCTTCCACGGCCCCTTCTAGGTTTCCTTTCACCTGGCCAAGTGACACAAAAGTTCATATTCAGAAGGTCTGAATCTTCAGTGTCCTTGTCATTTTGGGGGGTTGTCGACATTTTCACTGACTTTTACCATTGCACATGGAAGTGGAGCGATATCCCGGAGATTCTCTTAGGTTCCAGATGTGTCCTGCCTACTCCCGTGTTACAGCAACAACTCCGTTCCTTCTTAGTATTGAGATCAACCACCCATTAATCTCCACAAAGAATAGTAACACTTTTCCTTGTCTGTGGAGTCTTTGTCAGGAGAGGACCAAAATGGCCAGGTGGCAGCTTCATCTGCTAGTTCAGTGGAATTGCTAATGTGTCTTTTGGTGGAAGCATTTTCCCCCCCTTGAGAATTAAGACTGTAAAACCAACAGAGCTCAATATGGTGGAGATGGGAAGCAAAAATTCTGCGAGTGGGTTACTAGATAGAACAGTGAAAGGCCCCACTTTATTTCTACCTCCTGATATCTACACCCAATTTCTGTATCAGTCAGGAACCATCCAGATGACAGAAATAGCACCATTATTTAAATAGAGGAAATGTAATATTAAAAAATGTTACCTAGGTATACATATGTTAACTAGGTGAATGAAAGAGTAAATCCGAACCCTCAAGGCACCAAGACGGTAAAAATTACAGGAAGCTTCTATCAATCCCAGGACTGAGGGAACACAGGAAAGAGGTTAAAAATATGAATGCCTAGAATTTAGAGAGGAGGGGCACTAAGGAGCTGAAACTCAAAATCCTAAGAAGAGGCATTGCTTAATGAATCCTGGTATCTCTGAGCTCAGAGAAGGGTCCTTGTGAGCCTGGGAACCAGAGCCTTTGGAGAATCAGCACTAGCCAGCTGATGTTGGGGTTTCTTTTCTTTTTTTTTTTTTTTTTTAAGATTTTATTTATTTATTTGACAGACAGAGATCACAAGTAGGCAGAGAGGCAGGCAGAGAGAGAGGAGGGGAAACAGGCTCCCTGCTGAGCAGAAAGCCTGATGCAGGGCTCGATCCCAGGACCCTGGGATCATGACCTGAGCCGAAAGCAGAGGCTTTAACCCACTGAGCCACCCAGGTGCCCCTGATGTTGGGGTTTCTGAAGTGAGACACTATGAAGCTAGTTCTGTAAGTATTAAGTCGTTTTCATCCTTATCTCGTATGCAAAGCACTTCTCATAATGCAAATACAAACTCTTGTAAGTAGTAAGCATGGTAGTTACAGAAGGCGGATGATACATGATGGGTTCCTAATAAATGATGACTGTTTTTAATGTTCGTTTCTGTCTCCCTGAACAAGCATTAAACTTCAGACAAGGGGCGCCTGGGTGGCTCAGTGGGTTAAGGCTCTGCCTTCGGTTAAGGCTCTTCCCCCTCTCTCTGCCTGCCTACTTGTGCGTGATCTCTCTCTCAAATAAGTAAATAAAATCTTAAAAAAAAACACACACACAAAAAACACTTCAGACAAAAAGCTCACCAAGTTTACTAAATAGAGTATCTGGATATGCCCACCTGAGGAACCCCAGGCTTAACCACTTTTATCCTTCTTTTAGCCCTTAACAAACCTTGCAGGAGGCCGAATAGTGATCTAGAAAGATGTCTGCATTTTCATCTTTGGAAACTGTGAGTTTGTTATTTTACATGACAAAAGGGACTTCACAGATATGAGGAAGTTAAGGATCTTGAGATGGGGAGATTACACGGGATTGCTGAGGTAAACTGCTAAGGTTTGAATGTTTGTGTCCCTCCAAAATTCCTATGTTGAAATCCGACCCCCAAGGTGTGGGTATCAGGAGTGAGGTCTTTGGGGTGATGAGGTCATAGGGCAGAGAACTTGTGAGCAGGGATTAGTCCCCTTACAAAAGAGACCTCTTCTGCCACCTGAGGATACAAGAAGTCTTTGACCGGGAAGAGGGCAGGGCCCTCACCAGCACGCAGCCTTGCGGCTGCCTTGATCTCAGACTTCCAGCCCCCAGAACCGGAAACAAATTTCTGTTCTTCAGAAGCTCCTCAGTCTGTGGTATTTTACTGCAGCATCCCTGTCTAAGACATGGGCCCAATTTCATCACATGGGTCCTTAGAAATGGGGACCCTTTCCCAACTGTGGTCAGAGGGAGACGTTACGGCAGAAGAATCAGAGAGCTGACAGTGTGAGAAAGACTTACCCCGCCATTGCTGGTTGAAGATGGAGGGGGCGGGGGGGCATGGGCCAAGGGATGTATGTGGCCGCTAGAAGTTGGAAAAGTCAAGGAAATTAATCTTCCTATGGAGCCTCTAGAAGGGAGTTCAGCCCTGCCAATATCTTGATCTCAACCCAACCAGACTCATGTCTGCTTTCTAACCTCCAGAACCCTAAGATCATAAATCCGTGGGGGTTTTTTTTAAGATTTTATTTATTTATTTGACAGAGAGAGAGAAAGAGAGAGCAGGAACACAAGCAGGGGGGTAGTGAGAGAGGAAGAAGCAGGCTTCCCACTAAGCAGGGAGCCTGATGTGGGGCTCGATCCCAGGATTCTGGGATCATGACCTGAGCCGAAGACAGACGCTTAACGACTGAGCCACCCAGGCGCCCCATAAATCTGTGTTGTTATAAGCTACCTAGCTTGCTGTATTACAGCACCAGGACACGAGTACCAGCACTGCCGTTCCCTTTATTCTCTTCCTGGGCTCTCAGTCCCTACTCCCAGCAGCGGCCACAGAGGGCTCTGAGGTCCCTGTGCCCTGAGATTCAATTTTAGAAGGAAGCAAGTGGTCATTTCTTCCCTGTGTCCCCAGTAGTGGTAGAGGGGTCCTGGCCGGGGCGGCAAACAGACGAAGGGCTCATCACCAAACACTGTCCAGACCCTCACAGGGAGGGCGAGCATGCCTTCCATCCACCACGGTGCGTGCATTTATTACCCTTGTTCAGCACCACGGTGACTAAACTCTACCTTTAGTTAATTAAAATCAGACTTCTTGCTGTGGCCTCTGAGGCCTGTAACGTCTGGCCTCCCCCCATCAACTTTCCTTCATACCATGCCTCACATCATCACTTGTCATCTTAGCAACTCCCTCTCTCTCTGTTTCTCCAAAGGGCCTAGCTACGTCCCACCTCAGGGCCTTTGCACCTGTACTTCCCTCTGGAACACTCACCTGCCACTCTTTACATGGTGGCTGCTTCTCACTCTTGACATTCGAGCTCAAATCTCACCTTTCGGATCCCCCCACCTGCCAAGACATTCTCTGTCAGATCAGCTGTTTATTTCTTTTACAGTGTTTATCACAATTAGAAGCTCATTGGTTTGCTTTCATGTCTACTCATGTACTTCTGTTTACTGAATTTATTAGAATGTAAGTTCCCTGGCATCAGGGCCCTTTTCTGGCCCGTTTGCTACTCTACTCCCAATGCCTAGAATGGCACCTGGCAAACCAGACATTCAACAAATACTTGGAAAAAGAGAGAAGGAAAAAGAAAAAATCCTGGTTATATCCCCATTTCCTGATCTAGTATGAGTCTTGAAAATCATTTAGGGTCTACCCCAAGACTGGCCCAGCTGAGGTCAGAATTGAGCACCTCCCTTGGCTTCTGGAAACTGTCTGCTGGCGGGTCTGGCCCTTGACCCCAGGCCTGGTGCGGTATTGGAGCTCTAACAGCAGATCAGCCAAATCCTGATTTAGAAGTTTACCCTGCTCTGGTTCTGCCTGACTCTTAGAACAGGACCCTGACTTGGGAATCGAGACCACAGAGCACCATTACTCATGAACAGAGTCTTGTTTCGATAGTTAGGCCGTGCAGTGAGCAGGCTGCAAATATTGGAGGCGGGGAATTGCAATATGAATCATGGCCACACCATCTTCTCGTGCCTTAGTCAGCTGCCATAACGAAATACCAGAGACTGAATTGCTCAAACAGCAGAAGCTGATTTCCTCACACTTCTGCAGATCAGAGGTCCAAAAGTCCAAGATCAAGATGTCACTGAGGTTGGTTTCTGGTGGAACTTCTCTTCCCGGCTTTGAGATGACCACCTCCTCACTGTGTCCTCATATGGCTTCTCCTCTGTGTGCACACCGGGGAAGACGACAAGAGACCTTCTGGTGTCTTTTTCTCTTCCTAAAAGGACACCAGTCTTAATAGATACAGCCTCGTTTAACCTTAATTATCTCCCTAAAGCTCTGACTCCAAATACCATCACATGGCGGGGGTTAGAGCTTCAACATATGAATTTGGGGAGGACACAAGTCGGTCCATAACATCCTGTGACTAATTCCTTCTGATCCTTGCTTTTCTTGCCTATAAATCAGGGAGGGTGTTACACACCTCTTATGGTTACTGACGGGGCATTACATGTGGTGAAGAAACAAGTGTGTTTCAACTATCTGATACTGCACAACAGACCACTCCAAAATTTGGTGACTTAAAATAACATTTTTTGCTCACGAGTCTGCAGTCCAGGCAGGGCTTGGTAGGGACAGCTCATCTCTGCCCCATTTGGCAGCAGCTGGAGAGGCCAAGGGGTTCGAGTAAGGTCAGTCACTCCCATGTCTGGCACGTGGGCAGGTAAGATTCAAACATCCGGGGACTGGGACATGTGGGGCTCCACGAGCATCTCTCTCGATATTGATAGAGGTGATGCAGAAATAGGGACAGGAATAGATAGACAGTCTTTCCAGGTGGTGGTTTCAGGATAACTGAACTTCTTAAATACCAGCTCGGGGCTCCCAGGTCCCAAGAGAGGAAGTCAAATGGCAGCTGTATCACTTCTAATGACGAAGCCTTGGAAGTCAGGGATCATCACTTCTTATCAGATGAGGCAGTCCCAAGGCCGGCCCTGGTTCAAGGCGGGGTGTGGGGGTGGGGAAATAGTCAGCATCTCTTGATTGGAGAGAGACAAGCTTCTGGAAGCCGGGTGAGACTGAAATACTGTTGTGATCGTTTTCAGAAAATGCAGAGCCTGCCACTGTACTCAGATCCATGATGTGCTTTGCACACAATTTTCAGATTGCTAGGCCCAGCCCTCTGTCAGCCCTTGGCTCCTTGTGAGAGCAGTAAAGCCTGGGACACACCTGCGCCCAGAAGACACAGGGACAGGTCTCTGATGGGCCGGCTGGGAAACCGGGGCTTCCCCGACTCACTCACTCCCTCTCTTCTCTCTCTCTCTCTCTCTTTCTGTGAGTCTCGGAACCTCGCCCAAGGGTGCTTGCAGTAAAGTTCATCTCTCGGATCCATTTGCCTCGTAGCCTTTCTTACTATCGTTGGCGGGAGCAACTTAACAGTCTCCGGGTCTGGAACCAAGGTGATCATTTTGCTGACTTCTTTGCATCCGTGGAGTTCCTGTGGTTTGTCACATTGCTGTTCATTCAGAAGCCTTTCAGAGATGAGAAAAATCTAGGATGGTTTTCCAGCTGAAATCTCTCATCCATCATATCCTATCCCAGCTGGAAGACACAGGCCCAGCTGTGCTGGCCTGAGGGCTGGAACTGTAGCCTAGGCTCTTTTTCTTTTTAGATTTTTATTTATTTATTTGACAGAGAGAGTGAGATCACAAGTAGGCAGAGCAGCAGGCAAGAGGGCGGCGCGGGGAGTGGGGGGGCGGGAAGCAGACACCCTGCTGAGCAGAGAGCCTGATATGGGGCTTGATCCCAGGATCCTGCAACCATGACCTGAGCCGAAGGCAGAGGCTTTAACCCACTGAGCCACCCAGGCGCCCCAGCCCAGGCTCTTTTACACCCCTAGAGGGAGGTCTATGCCCACCCTCCCCTCCTCACTGTAGCTTGGGGACCTCTCCTGGTACCCGTCACGATCAGCTCCATTGTTACCGACCTGCTCACCACACCTTGCACAGGGTTTTTTGACTCAAAGAAATGCTCCTCTAATGAGAGGTCAGGTGAGAGTCCATGGTCACCCCATTTCTTCTTTCCGCCTCTCTTTGCTGATACTCTTCATTTACTCTCTCCTTCAGTACCACCCCTTGTTCAAGAACACAGCCGTGGCTCCTTCTGTTTTAGACCTCACAGAGGTGAGACACACCCTCCCTGCTTCCTGGACACATGGCTCAGGGCCACAGGGGCCTGCAGACCTCCCTCGTTTTTCCCCTTCTCGCATTTTTCTTGAACTGTGCTGGGCTCTGCCCAAAACTCTCGGTCCCCAAGTGCCAGCTCTCTCCTCTGCTTGCCCTGACCCAGGAGAAAATATACAGAAAACTCCCTTTGCCCTCACTTCTCAGAGATAAAGATAAACTTTTCAGATGGATCTTCTGTGTGGCTCTAGAGCAAAGCAACAAGTAGAACTACAGCCTCTATCCTACATCTCACTCTTATTTTGGCTACCTCCTGGCTGAAGGCTGGTCTGTCCACAGCCAGCCCTCACCATCTCCCTCTCTGGAGCAGCAGCTGGACCAGGCACAAAGCAAGGAAAATGTGCAATTTCTCCTTGCAGTTGGGGCCCAGGCTGCCATCTTGAGCATTAGGCCAGGTGCAGTCGGCGCATCGCTACTTCCCTCTGATCACATTAGAGGGCCTTTCATGTGAGGTTTCCAAAATACTGATTCGTGAGCGGTACTAATCTGATAAGGTCATGCATGGCTCTGTTATAAAATAATTCTGACAGAGGGGCGCCTGGGTGGTTCAGTTGGTTGAGTGTCTGCCTTTGGCCCAGGTCATGATCCCGGGGTCCTGGGATTGAGTCCTGCATGGTCGGGTTCCCTGCTCAGCAAGGAGTCTGCCTCTCTCTCTCTCCCTCTGCCTCTCCCCCTGTTTGTGTGCTCTCTCGCTCTCTCAAATAAAATAATAATCATAATAATTCTGACAAAACAAGTTATAAAAAGTAAACAACTCATCCATCAGCCGGATAACTGGGAAGGGCATGTAACAGCTCTGGGCTTTGGTTTCCTCATCCGCCTGGTAAAGAACTTGGAAGCAAGAGAAACTATGAGCAAGGCTCAGGCTGACAGGATAAAGGGGCCTCCTGTGTGCCCTCTGTGGTCCATTCTTCGCCTGAAAGCCCCTGAGAAGTCTGTCACCCAACTTATTTTTTTTTTTCCGGAAAGCTTTGCTTCCGTCGGGTGGGGGGTGGGGGAGGGATGGGAACTGCAGGTGCGGAGGGAGTCCGGGGATGAGAGGAAGGAGCTTTGGGGGAACTTCAGAAATCGGTTGTGTGCCACCGTCTCTCCCCCGGTGGCCGCTCCGCTCGGAGGTCTGGGTGGAGCGCTCCTCCCCAAGGCACAGGCTGCCAGGCTCCCACCCACCGCCAGCGGCCAAGCCCCCGGGAGACTGCGGAGCTGCAGGAATTCAAAGGAACCTTCCCAGGTACAGGTGTGTGCATTCCTGGCCTGACAGCCGCCTCCTCCGCCCCGATCTGGGGCCGTTTGTCCGAAGGCATTATGCAAAATAAAGCTGCCTTGTTTCCCACCCCCCACCCCCGCCTGGCAAGCCCGGCCTCCGCAAGGCCTTCGCGGTGGGAGGGAGGATCCTCTGAGAGCGGCAGCTGCCGGGGTCCCAGCAGGCTGAGCCTTTCTCCCCTTCACCCCGCGCGGGCGGAGGTGGGAATTCACAATGGGAAGCAGCGAAGGGAACCCTCTCCCCGGCTCCTACCTCAGCAAGTGGGGCCCCGGAGCTCTCAGGTTAGGCAGCCCCTCACCGAAGATACCACCACGGACCCCAGCACCGCCCCGGAGGGTGTCCACGCCGGCGGAAGGAACTGGAATTCAAGCCTTGGACCGGTTTGCAGGAGGAGGACTTCCGCCGCCCGCCTCTAGGTGGCGTGAGTCTGCTCAAGGAGTGGCAGTGAGCCCTGGCTGCCTGGGGCTGGGCTGCCGAACAGGGACCGAGGTCTGGGACGGGCGCAGGACGCAGACCAGACAGCCCGTTTCCTTTCCAAGTTGATCAAGTCCCCACATGAGCGGCCGGCAGAGAGCCCTGGGGACAGGAGGTCCCTGCTGGAGTTCAGCATCTGGGCAGAAAAGCCAGGGTCCTAGGTCTGAGGTCTGCTTCTAGCTCTTCCTGCCTCCTGGGCTCCTTGGTCTATCCACTCCGTCTTAGTGGCTCATTCCCTCGCTTGTCTGCATCAACCACCAAAAATGCAGAAGAGGGAATACTTAGGTGAAGAAGGGCTTCATTCCTCTGTCATCCACACAGAACTTTTCCAACTTGACTCAGCCTAGAGAAGAAATGTATGCTTTTTTTTTTTCCCGAGTGTCCTCAGGGAAAGCAGTTTTATAAGCAGATAATTATAATGCCATTTAGTATGGTTGTAATAAAGGCATATACAAAGTTTTATGGAAGTTTGAGGAGAGGGACTTTAATTTTTCCAGCGAAGTTGAAAGAAGTCTCACAGAGAAATTAAGTCTTGATGTAGAGAACGCTTTTAGGAGATGTGAATGATGGCAATTCAGACAATTAACAAAATCAAAGACCTTGAGGCAGGAATGTAAAGACTACATTTGGAGAACAGTATCACTATTTTCAGATCACTTGAGTATCTAAACTGGAAGTACAAAAGAATCATCTGAAAAATGATTAGGGCTTATGAGTCTTCGGCAAAGTGGCTTGTTACAAAACATGAGGTGAAGGGCACCTGGGTGGCTCAGTGGGTTAAGCCTCTGCCTTCAGCTCAGGTCATGATCCCAGGGTCCTGGGCTCGAGCCCCACATCGGGCTCTCTGCTCAGCAGGGAGCCTGCTTCCCTACCCTCTGCCTGCCTCTGCCTACTTGTGATTTGTGTCTGTCAAATAAATAAAATCTTTTAAAAACAAACAAACAAAACATATGTGAGAAAAATTAGTCATTTTCTTCTCTTTAATTTTAGAAGTAAGCAATTAGTAAATATAATGGAGGAAAAGTCTCCTTTTGGCACCAAGAGCAGTAACAAACAAAAGACCAAAAAAATAAACAAAATAATAAATGGGCAGGATGTACATGAAGAGAACTTCAGCACTTTCTGAAGGACGCTTGAAGAACTAGAGACACACATTAAAATGCTGGATGGACAGACACAAATATACATAAAGCTTCAGCATGTGACAAGAGGAGGTTTCCACATATTACAGATGTTCCTCAACGAAGAGCTGAGGAATAAGTGGATAGTCACTGTAACAACAAAATGAGATCCTTATCTGACATCATTCTCCAAAATAAATCCCCAAAAGAGTCTGATTTTCCTCCTCTCCACCTTGTCACACCATAACTTCTTGCTAGAGTCCTCGGGGAGCCAGTCCGAGTATCTCTAAGTGAGCCCTCCGTCAAGGGCTGACCCTTGGACTCTGCTGTTGCTTGAGGCCATTAGTGAGGAGAACTTGGAGAATTTCTTTTGCCTTTTTGAAGAGTTGAGCTGTTGTAGCCTCAGACATGGGGGCCGAGAGGACGATGGAAGCTAACAACAGCAGCTGACCTCTAGCCAGATTGCAGAGGAATGAACAGATATGATAGATCTTTTACTTATCCTTTCCCACCCTGTCATGAGTTGAATTGTGTCCCCTAAAAAGAAATGTTGAAGTCCTCTCCCCCAGGACTTCAGAATGTGACTGTATTTGGACCGACAGTAAAAGCAGATAGAATTAGTGACGCTGAAATGAGGTCACACTGCATTAGGGTGGGGTCTTAATTCAGTGTGACTGACGTCCTTATAAGAAGATGGCCAGGTGAGGACAGAGACCCAAGGAGATGCTTTGTGAGGACATCTCATCTAATGAGCAGATGCCCAAGATGGCTGCCAACACCAAAGGAACCAACCCTGCCAACTGTCTAGATGTTGGACTTCTCACCTCCAGAACTGTATGAGAAGACAGTTCTGTTGTTTTAAGTCATCCAGGCTGTGGGACGTTGTTATAGCAGCCCTAGGAAACAAACAAACTCTCCAAAAAGGGAGAAATATTATTCAGGCATCATCGAACGAGTTCTTTCAAAGTCTGCTAACCAACAAGTCTTTCATTTTTAAT
This sequence comes from Mellivora capensis, assembly GCA_004024625.1. Classification (NCBI taxonomy): domain Eukaryota; kingdom Metazoa; phylum Chordata; class Mammalia; order Carnivora; family Mustelidae; genus Mellivora; species Mellivora capensis. The sequence goes on along the minus strand of PISX010002024.1, from coordinate 25,565 downwards.
GGAGTCGTTCAACTTATATTTTTAACTCTAAAGAGATGGCTGGTGGCAGGGGTGTACAAGGCTATTGGCAGGCACATGAAGAGGGCTGAGCCCTCCCTCTCCTCAGCCCCTCGCCCCAACCTGTACCCTGGCTTCCTCTCAGAAGACCAAAAGGCAACTTGGCTGGCTTCCCAGGCAGCTGCCCCCCAAGGGAAAGCCACCCAAGCTCCCTCAGCTACTTTGGGGCTGGATTTACCTGACAAGGAAAACGACTCCCAAACAACACAAGAAAAGGAAGGTGGGACATTTGAGCAAAGAAATCCAAAGGTGTGGCATTGATCACTCAGATCGGCCCACTTGCTCGAAATCAGTGTATATTCTTGGAGCCTAAATCCAAGCTTATCCAGAAGCCTGTGGACACTTTAGGTTTTCCAGCCTTGATTTCCTGACTGGTGCAGTGAGACTAACTGTCCACTGTTGAAGAGGTGGGGGAAAGGCCTTTGTACATCCTGGAACTTTGGCAAAGATAAGAGAGGCTGGGTGGGGAGATCACAGTGATGACTTCAGTGTGGTGGGAATCTCAGTGCTCCAGCCCAGCCTCTCTGGTGAGGCCGGATGGACTAGGTCTCTCCCTCTGCCTCATCCTGGGCCCTCTGCCACTGCTCCAGTTTTTTGTTCCCTCCTTCTGTGCCGCAGACTTCAGGCCCATGCTTCCTCTGGCTGGAACACTCCTCCCCAATTCCAAACCACCGCCTCCTCTCCTCCCCATTCATCCGGGCCCCCTTCCTACTCAGGAGCTGGGTCTCAGGTTTAAGATCATTTCCAGGAGCAGATCTCCCTCAGACACCTTTTCTGTTCAAACATTCCTTCTGTCCAAAATTGTAGCTAGGGGATAGTTCAAAGGTAGTTCTCAAACTTGGTTTTTAACGTATGAGTTCAGGGTTTCCGGAAATAGAGTCAATATACTGAAAACCTCCAGCACAAAACAGTTCCACACTTTCAAGTGCACGGCGAGTTTGCAAAAAGGAAAAACAAACACAAAAGGGGAAATCCTAGGGAGAAGAAGCAATGCAAGGTAATCACCAGTGGAGGCTATCCTGCTCACCCCAGGCTCTTATCACGGAGACCACACGCAGAGAACTGGACAAGAGTCTCCAGAGCAAGGAGTGGAGGAAAAAACCTGGCACCAGGAGAAGGCAGTACGGGAGAGTTTGTCATGGCCTGGCTCTTGGTGAGGAAACCCTGGAGAATTTCCTCAGAAAACTGTCAAAAGTCTGAGTGACTACAGATATGGGTTTGTCTTCACATTACTTACAAGGTCAAAAAAATTCTCATTTAATTTAAAATGAAATAGCAGTTGGGCCACCTGGGTGGCTCAGTCAGTTAAGCATCTGCTTTTGGCTCGGGTCAGGATCCCAGGACCCTGGGATTGAGTCCCACATTAGGCTCTCTGCTCAGCTCCCTGCTTCTCCTTCTGCCTGCTTGTGTGCTCGTGCTCTCTCTTTGACAAATAAATAAATAAAATCTTTAAAATGAGATAGCAAAAAGAAAAAAATAAACCTCAATCCAATCAAGTGTTTAAAACTCATGTCAAATACACCAGACGGTTGCCTTCAACAAACGCTAGACTGTGGGAAACTCTACTGGACAGAGTCCAGTTTTTTCCGATGAATGGATTACAACAAGAAAAAAAAATATGGAGGGAAAACTTATACGTGAAGGAAGTTAATATACATATCAACCAACTGCAATGTGAAGGCCTTATTTAGATTATGGTTCAAATAAATATAGAGACAAAAATACGACTTTCGTAATATAATTGGCAATTGAATACTCTCTGAATATTCAATATTAAGGAACTACTGTTCATTTTTTTGCATGTGATAATGGTACTGTGGTTTTGGCCTTTTAAAGTACTTACCTATTAGAGATATATAGTGAAATATTTATGGACACAATTATATGATGTTGGAATTTACTCATAATGATATGTGAGGTGGATGTGGATGGAGGTTTATCAATGAAATTAGATTGGCCATGAGCTGACAATTGTCAAAGCTGGGGATTAGATAGTATTCTTTTTGAAAATTTCTTATTTATTTATTTATTTATTTGATAGAGAGAGAGAGAGAGCACAAGCAGGGGGAACAGAGAGGGAGAAATAGGCTCCCTGATGAGCAAGAAGCCCGACATGGGACTTGAACCCAGGACCCTAGGATCATGACCTGAGCCGACGCTTAACTGACTCCACTCAGGCGCCCCTGTTTGAAATTTTCTATCATGAGTTAAAAAGTAAACTAAAATGGACCATACCTGGCAATGTCTCAAGTTGTCTCCAGAAAATAATGCAAATTCCTTCCGAAGGCATGTACCTCCTTCAGAAACCTCAGAAGGTTCCCATTGGTAGCCTTCCAACAAATATGAGTTTACAGTTGAAATACACATGACAAAACAAGGTTTTAAGACCAAGAGTCAGCAGAAAAATCTGTAGAGCCAACATAAATATATTTAAGATGTTTAAAGAAATTAAAGAGATCATTGAAAACATGAAAAAGGATTAAGAAACCATAAAAAAAAAAGGCTGGATAAATCTATCAATAGCAGCTCATGTTATTGTAGATCAGCCTTTCCACTAAAAAGCTATGAAGAAATCTGTCTGAAGGCATTAGAGATCTACCAAAGCTATGGTAGATCATCTGTAGATCCAAAAAGCTAAAATGATAATAGAATTAATAAACATAATTATAAACAGGGGTGCCTGTGTGGCTCAGTAGGTTAAGTGTCTGACTTTCGGTTTTAGCTCAGGTCATGATCTTGAGGTCCTGAGATCAAATCCCAGCTTGGGCTCCACAATCAGTGGGATGTCAGCTTGTCCTTCTCCCCCCTCCTCTGCTCTTTCCCCTGTGCTCTCTCTCTCTAAAATAAATAAATAAAATCATTAAAAAAAAACCAACAACATGGGGCGCCTGGGTGGCTCAGCGGGTTAAGCCGCTGCCTTCAGCTCAGGTCATGATCTCAGGGTCCTGGGATCGAGTCCCGCGTCAGGCTCTCTGCTCAGCGGGGAGCCTGCTTCCCTCTCTCTCTCTCTGCCTGTCTCTCTGTCTACTGTGATCTCTCTCTGTCAAATAAGTAAATAAAAATCTTTAAAAAAAAATACCAACAACAGCACAGTTATTAATATGACCAGTTTGTTTCTCTTCTTCCTAATTTTTATTTGGGAAAATTGCAAACATACTTAGAAGTAGAAAAAAATCATATAATGAAACCTCATGTATGCATCATCTGACTTCAGCAAATTCCAACTCGTGGAAGGTCTCTCTCTCTATACCTTTTTTTTTTTTTTTCTCTCTCTATACCTTTACCTACTTCCTTATCCCCATTGTTTTGAAGCAAAACTGACATTATATCAGCCAAATATTTCATTATTAGATGTAATCATATTCAACCATGAAATGAATTACTAAACTACAATCACTCTCAACTGTCCATTTCTCTGTCTATATATCACACTCATGGAAGACATTCCAAACTTGTCTGTAAAAATAAAATTTTGCATGTATATTTGGAACTTTTCCATGGGTACCAGGGAAAATTATAAAATGCACCATTATCAATTTATCAGAATAATTTTTAATCTGATCTCATTAACAAGTTGCCTTCAAGAGTTAACAGATACAGGTATCGATATAGGTAGATAGATAGCTGGATGGATATATAGAGAACAGAGAGATGTATAGGCAGAAACAGAGATTTATTTTTCAAGAACTGATTCACACAATTGGGGTGACTTACAAACCCAAGATCTATAGGACCACAGGCAGCCAGGCTGGAGAACTTAAGTCCATATACTGCAAGGCAGCAGGGAGGAAGCTCAGGCTGGGTTTCCATATTTGAGTGTTGAGAAGAAATCCATCTTTGAAGAAAACTGTCTTTGCTGTAAAGGTCAATTGACTGGCAGAAGCCTACTCACATTGTGGAGGGTCCAAGTCTCCTGATTCAAATGCTCATCACATCTAACAAGATCTTCATCCTGGTGTTTGGCTAACCAAGTGGGCACCAGAGGCTAGCCAAGTGGACACATAAACTTAACCTTCACAGTCATAGAAAAATGAACTAATTGGCAGAGAAAAAAATACTGTGTTTTTAATAAATGTTTGTTATATTTAATAAATATCAAATTTTGGATTCTTTTATGATGTTTGGATCGATTAGGTTTTAATAATCATTAGAAATAACCACATATTTTAATGGAAAGATTTATTATTGTAGAACATTAAGAAAGTAACATAAATATGTTTACTGCAGAGATATGTGAGAGTGAACAGTCAGTAAAAGAGTTTTAAGCAAAAATTACCTGAAGATCAGGGTGCCTGGGTGGCTCAGTGGGTTAAAGCCTCTCCCTTCGGCTCAGGTCATGATCCCAGAGTCCTGGGATCAATCCCCGAGTCGGGCTCTCTGCTCAGCAAGGAGCCTGTTTCCTCCTCTCTCTCTGTCTGCCTCTCTGCCTACTTGTGATCTCTGTCAAATAAATAAATAAATCTTAAAAAAAAAAAATTACCTGAAGATAAGGTTCAGGGAAGAAAAGTGGGATGTAAAATTTCCAACTCTACAAAAGAGTTTATGCATTTTTTAAACAGTTGATCAATATGGAATGTAGATTACATTAGATAAGTTTAAATGACACAATTACATTTTTAAGTCTCATTGTATGTGTCTATTGTATGTATATATATTTTATATATATATATATAATATATATTCAGAAATCACATTTTTCCAGCTAAACAAATAAGAAATGTTTAATGTCAACTTAAAAAGTATATAAAAGAGTACACGGTTTTTCAAAATTCTCTTATAGGGTACATGAGCAAAGAAGTTTGAAAGTCACTCCCTCAAGATGCTCTGGTTTCAGGACAGCATAGAATCTTGGGAACTCCCTTCTCAAGACATCTGCCTTGAAAGAGTTCCTCCTTTTTCCAAGTTCTTTTTTCCAGGATTTCTTACCACAATGAACCACATGATCTACTCAATCGACTTTAGGTTCTCTTCCTTTTCTTGATTCACTGGAATTTCCCTCCTTCTCCCCAGGGTCCCTTCAAACCATCTTAAAGCCAAAGGCTCTGTTTGAGCCTGGTTAGAGCATGAAACCTCAAAGAATTAGTGGCCCCATGACTTTAACTCAGAACCAACTTATACTGCCATCATCTGAGTCATTTAGTTGACAAGTATTGGGAACTTGGCTCAATCAGGTTATCTTCAGAACACTCTATGTAGTCCCCCTGTATCTTTGAGTGTGTGTGTGTGTGTGTCTGTGTCTGTGTCCGTGTCTATGAATGACCTAACCCTGAAGATTGGCTTTGACTTCAAGGTGAATGCCTGAAGGCACTGTGTAATCAGAGATCTCCATCAATAGAGCCACTCTTGTTTAATACTCTTCAATGGCTCTAAATAGCATTTACAATAAATGTAATCCCCCCAATGACCCTCTTTGACCCTGTCAAGCTTATCTCAATAACCTCAGCTGAGGCCACTCTCCTCTTCTTCACTAAATCCAGTCACCTCATCTTCCTTCAGTTCCGAGAGAAGGTCTATCTCTCTTCTGCCCCAGGGCCTTTGCCTTCAGGGTCTCTTAGCCTGGTATGTTCCCCATACTCCTTCACATGAGGAGCTGCTCTCTTTTCAGGTTTGTTACAGTTTGACAATACCTCAAAATGTAAGAGATCTGTCCATGGACCCAGAAAAATAATTCTAGAAATCCATTCTGAAGGAATGTTTCTATAGTACCCAACAACCTATATAAAAGGATATTTATGGTAGATTGTTAGGAGTAAAAAGTTGTTAAGAATTTAAATGTCCTTCAAGAGAAGAATGGTAAAATTGTGGTACTATGCAGCCATTGAAAAGAATAAGGTAGGGGCGCTTAGTGGCTCAGTCAGTTAAGTGTCTACCTTCAGCTCAGGTCATGATCCCAGGGTCCTGGGATAGAGCCCTGCATCGGGATCCCTGCTCAGTGTGTTGCCTGCTTCTCCTTCTCCCTCTGCTGCTCCTCCTGCTTGTGTGCTCTCTCTCTCAAATAAATACATAAAAATATTTAAAAATAATAAGGTAGGTCTATAGGTTCTGATGTGGACAGAAGTCCACTGAATATTGTATGTGAAAAAAGTCACAGAACACTATGGAGCATGTAGGCCCATTTAGGTAAGTAAAACAAAGCCACAACACCCATGTGAATATAGAAAAGAAGGCCTCACACCAACTGGGAATGGAAGGATGGGGGAAGGAGGACATTACTCTTTTCCACTACTCATGCTTATTTTGTGTGAAAGTCTTTCAGCAACTATTGCTTATGTAATAACAGTCCATTAAATCTCTTAAATGTTGAAATAAATTTGAGGAGGAGGAACTACCTACAATTTGGTGTCATGCTAGGGAAACAGTCTTTCAAAGAGAAGCCAACAATTTAAGGCAACTTCCCACAACTTCTCTGAGAAGAGCCAAGTTACTGTCCTGATGCTGGGACTGGCAGTCAGGTGCCTATCACCCCAGGCCCACACCCCATCTTTTGATGGAGGTCTGTTTGACAGTACAGCTGATTCACCATGCTTGTGGATGTCATTATGGTTAGAAATGCTTCATTTCTTCTAGTAGGGCAGTCCCAGGCACAAGGAAGCTTGCTCTGCCTGTGCCTTGGCAGAAGGGCTAGAAAAGGAGATGGGAGGAGAGAGAAAGCAAGAGAGATGAGGAAACAGACGTTGAAGAGTAAATGAGTGCGGGGTGTGAAGAAGAGAGGACAATGAAGGAGGCAGAGGGGCGAAGAGAGAAGGACAGAGGATGGCAGAGGGAAGGGAAGAGGAGTGGAGAAGTAGGGGGAGCAGAGCTGAAGGAAAGAGAAGAGAAGATGATAGTGAACACTTACTGGATGTTTAGTATGTGCCAGCCATTCTAAGCACTGTGTGGGTTTTTATGTAGTCCTCTCCAGTGAGGGTGGTGGTATTACTCTCTCTGTTTTACTGCTCAGGAAAATGGAGCCCAAGGTTTAGAGATGTAAAGAAACTTCCCCAAGGTCACTCACCTTGTAAGCTCTGAAGCAAGAGTTCAAACCCAGGTTGTCTGATGCCAGAGCACCTGTTCTTATCTCTGGAAACTTGAGAAGAAGAGGGCTTATGGCAGAGGAAGGGAGGAAGGAAGGAAAAGGAAATAGGAAGGAAGAGGGACCAAGAATAAAAATATGGTCTGATGGTAACTGCTATTTTAATTTCTATGCATTCTAGGAGGGGAGATTAACTATACACAATAGATCATTTCTGAACAGTTGACATATAGGAATGCTTTGTTTTCCTGCCTCGCTCGGCCAGTCTGGATAAACCAAGGTGCTATTACAGCACAACAAATTATCCCCAAACTTAGTAGCTTCAATAACAAACATTCGACATCCCCCAGTTTCTGAGAGTTAGGAATCCAGAGGCAGCCAAGATGGGTGGTTGCAGCTCAGGGTCTTTCATGAAGTTGCAGTCAAGATGACAGCCGGGGCTGCATCATCTGAAGGCTGGACTGGGGCTGGGGGATCTGTTTTTAAGATGGCTCATTCAGACAGACTGGAGATCTCAGCTGTTTGCTCCCTGGGTTTCTCCATAGAGCTGCTTGCATGTCCTTACAACATGGCAGCTGGTTTCCAACAGAAGGAGTGACCCAAGGAAGCCAGGTAGAAACCACAATTTCTTTTATGACCTAGCCTTGGAAATCATGACCCATCACTTCCGCCAGATTCTATTGGCTACACAGACCATCCCCGACACAGTGTGAGAGGGGACGACTGAAAAGAGTGAATATCAGAAAGTAGGGATAACTCCGGGTCATCTTGGAGGCTGGTTACCACATTAAGCAGCAGGTTGGTTTCTTCTCTGGCCATCTACAATGACTTAACAACTAGTCTTGTCAAATCTCTCTGGGAGGCTTATCGCTCAACAGTTTCTCTGCTAACTACATCATATGGAGATATGTGTATTTATGAACAAGACTGCCCTTAGAGACATTGTTTGTAATGGTCAGAAATGTCCAATAGCCCAAGCACAATCCAACAACTGAATACATATCTTATGCCACATTCATAGGATAGAATACCCCATAGCAACAGTGGAGTCACTTGAAAAATGTAAATGAATCTTACAATGTAGAGCAAAAGAAACCAGGTTAATACATCCTGTATGAATTCCCCATTTACATACAGGCCAAAAACAGGCAAAACTAAACTCATGTTTAGGAATACCTACTTAGGTAGTGAAACTATTAAAAAAAAAAAAAAAAGAGCAAGGAAATTATTAGCATAAAAGTCAGGGATGTGGTTACCTTTAGGGGTGAAGGAAAGGGCTGTGATCAGGACAGGGCAGGATGGGGCTTCTGGCAAAGTTCTGTTTCTTTACCTGACTGCTGATTACAGGTGTTCTCTTTTTAATAATACCTCCAGCTGTACATTTATGTTTGATGCACTTTTCTGTATATTTGCCATATGTCACAGTAAACAACAACAACGAAAAAGACTTTCAAAAATATATTTGGAATGGTTTCAGTGATAGATTCTGGGTTTAATGCTCTAAGATCCTGTCTCAGAAAGTAAATAATCAGCATTTCTTAGGGTAATTATTAGTCTAAACATGCACAATGGGCCATGTTCCTGTATCAGTGTGGGTGATGGGGATTTACAGTGAGCTCGAGAGGTACGGGGGAGCTTGTTCCCTCAGATCAGTGGCACGTAGCCATCACTATGGAGCCTCCCATTTAGACATTGGGAACTCAACCCCTATCATGGCAACTTCTGAACTTCTTCTTCTAGAAACCATGGTCCTGGTGGAATTTCAGTCTGGTGCTACCATCATGGGCTCTCCCTACCTCCATCCATCTTTGCCTGCTCCCTCCCACCCCTTCCTAGTCTACCTTTCCTGAATTTCTTTTGTTAAACTGACAGAAGCCATAATTGAACCCACTGACAAGAGCTGGACTGTGCTTTTCTCTCTTTTCTTTCTTTCTTTCCTTTTTTTTTTTTTTTAACAATCTACAATGAGCCTTCCAAGTTCATTACCGCAAATGGTCTTGGTCAGGACCCAGGGGCTGGTGGCAGAAGCTTATTATCCAGCCTCAGGGACAGTGAGAGCTGGCTGGCGGCCGCAGTCATTCTGAAGCAGTCATGTCCAATTAGAAGGAACATTAGGCACTTTCCTTCTGGAGCCCCATTAACAAATTAGTCCTACCACAAACTGAGAGGGACTGGATGGGCCCGAATACCTTTTGACCACAGGATAATTTGATAATTTGGAGAAGAAACAGTGCAGAACACTGCTGTGTGTGTGAGTGTGTGAGTGAGTGTTGGCAGTAGAGGGTAGGCAGGTGGTGAGGAAGGATTGGTCCTGCATTCCTGTCCCACCCAGGAACTGAACCATTCTAACACCTGTTATTGGGTTACAATAGTCAGGGAACTGGGAAGAATGGCCATCTTTTCTGAGATTACTACTTCCCCCATGGCTGACACAGTGGGCTGGGGGAGCAGTTGTACCTGCCCTTAGCCAGGGCACTGTCTCCTTAGGTATTTTTGCAAGTCTGAGTTTCAAGAAGTTCACCGGGAGAGAGCTGGTAGAAGTCTTGTCTCTCGCGTACTTACTGTGGTAAAATCACCTTAACTTGTGATCTAAGATTATGTTATGTTTTCAAAGTATTGGTTATAAATGGATTGCTCCATGAAAAATCCTAATTGGACCTCTGAGACCTCTAAGAGTCTGAAACACAAATAAATTTTTGTGGCTAAGGAAACAACTCCATTCAAATTCCCATCGCAAATTCCAGTCGCCATTTTAGGTTCATTTGCAATAGAGCTAAAGACTGGAGCAAGTCCTCCAAAAAGGCGAGCAGGAAAGGAAGGAAGAGGAAAGGATGTGACAATAGGTGAGAAAAGTATTCCAGTTTCCCATCTATAGCTGAAGAGCTAAGAATCTACAAGGAGAGGACCACAGAGAAGACTCATCCTGTCTCTCTTCCCACGACAGTTTGTTAACCCTGGAATTTCCCACTGGAAAGATTCTTAGAGATTTTCTGCCAACTCCCACTCAGTGTAGGAGTGCTCTTTTTATTCGCAATATATCCTGTGGCTATAAACAAATATTCTGAAGATATTATGAATAACTTCATTCAATATAATAAAAAACCTTGATAAAATGGATAAATTCTCCAACCCCCCACCAAAAGTGGATAAATTCCTTCAAAAACATAACTTACCAAAACAGACAAAGGAGAAATTTAAAAAAAATTCTAAATAGCTCCCTATCTATTAAATAGGCTGAACTTATAATTAAAACCCACAGAGAAATCTCCAGGCCCAAATGACTTCACTGGTTAATTCCATCAAACATTAAAGAGAGAAATAATACCATTGTACACAAACTCTTCCCGAAAAATAGAAAGGGAAGGAACACTTCTCAACTTGTTTTATGAGTCCAATATAAGCCTGATACTAAATCTTCAGTAGATGCAGAAAAATAATTTGACAAAATTGAACACCTTTCACAATCAAAGCTGTCAGCAAGCTAAGAGAAGGGCACTTCCTCAACTTGATGAAAGGAATGATAAAACTTAAGTTAATATCATAGTTCATGGTGAATTAAACCCTTTCCCACTAAGTCTGAGAACAAGGCAAAGATGTCTACTTTTGCCAGTTTTATTCAAAATTGAGCACCCCCCCCCAAAAAAGAAATAAAAAGCATATGGGCTAGAAAGAGAAAACTGAAGCTGTTGATATTTATAGACAACTAGATTGTGTATACATAGAAAACCTTATGGGAATCTACAGAACAAGTACTAGATCTTATAAGTGAATTTAACAAGATTGCAAAATACAAGGTCAATATGCAAAAATTAATTGTATTTCTAGATATTAACAACAAGTAAAAACTAAAAATTTTAAATGTGCTATTTACGATAACACTAAAAAATATCAACTATCTGGGATGAAATTTAGCAAAAGGTGTGTAAGACTTCTACACTGAAAACTTCAAAACACTGTTGAAATTAAAGACCTATGAAATGGAATGGAATGCTACGTTCATGGATTAGAAACCTCTAATGTTGCTAATATTTCCATTCTCCCTGAAAAACTGAACAGAGTTCAAAAATGAACCCACCTATATATGACCAATCAATTTTCAACTGTAACGTCTTCGATTCAGTGGAGAAAGGAAAGTCTTTCTAACAAATGGTGTTGAAACAACTGTATATATTTGAGGGGGGAAAATAAATCTCAACCCCAATCTTACTCTATACATAAAATTAACTTTAAATAAACAGACCAAACAGAAAAGCCCAAACTATAAAGCTTTTAAGGGAAAAAGGAAAAAAAGCAGTCTTGGGGTTAGCTAAGATTTCTTGGACAGAACACAGAAAATATTAACAACTAAAGAAGAAAGAAGTAAATGTGACTTTGTCAATACTTCTATTCTTCAAAGAGTGTAGAAAAGCAAGCCACAGAGTGGGAGAAAATATTCCCAATGCATATCTGTGACAAAAGTCTTGAATTCCATTTTAAAAGAATCCAGGGGTGCCTGGGTGGCTCAGTCAGTTAAGCGTCTGACTTTGGCTCAGATCATGATCTCTGGGTCCTGGGATCAAGTCCCAAGTTGGGCTCCAAGCTCAATGGGAAGTCTGCTTCTCTCTCTTACTATCCCCCTGCCACACCCTGCTCATGCTCTCTCTCTCAAATAAATTAAAAAAAAAAAAAAAAAAGAATCCATACAACTCAACAATAAGAAAACAACCCAATTTTTTTAAATGATCAAACTTTTGACCAAAGAGTTCACCAAAGAATATATACAAATGGCTAATAAGCACATGAAATTGTATCCAACATCATGAGTTACCAAGGAAATGCATATGAAAATGCAACTGTAGAGAATTTTTAAAAGGCTGATAATTACCACAGTTGACAAGGTGGTGAAACAACCAAAATCTCATTCAAAGATGATAGGAGAGTAAAATGGTATTAATCATTTTGAAAACCAGATTGTGACTTTATAATAAATAAATAATAAACAAATTTATAATATTACCTCTCCCGGATCCGACAAATTCTATTTCTAGGTAGAAACATATCCACAAAATGACTTTTCTATAAATATTCATGGTAACTTTATCCATGATAGCCAAAACCTGGAAACAATCAAACATCTATCAGTAGGTGAACAGATTAACCAGCTGAGGCATACGTACATGAGGAGATAGGAGTTAGCAACACAGAACAATGACCTGTTCATGTATGCAGTAACATGGATGGATCTCACTATTGCAGTAAGTGAAAGAAGCCAGACAAAAGGAATACATACTATGTATTTCTGTCCTTTTTCTTTCTCTCTTTTCTTTTCTTTCTTTCTTTTTTGTTTTTTTTTAGAGGGGGCTGAGGGAGAGAAAGAATCTCAAGCAGTCTCCAAGCCCAGCACAGAGTCCCAAGTGGGGCTCGATCTCATAACCCTGAGATCATGAGTTGGAACCAAAACCAAAAGTCGCTTAACCAACTGAGCCACCCAGGAGCCCCTACGTATTCCTTTTATGGGAAGTTCTAAAATAGGCAAAAGGAATGCATGGTGGTAGAAAATCAGATCATGGTTAGCTGGGGTGGGCAGTGACCACAAAGGGTCATGGGGGATTCTCGGCTCCAAATGGAATGAGTCCTGAAGAGGAACCTTCAGGTGATGGGACAGGCTAAGGGCACGGTATCTCAGCGGAAGCAATGGGAAAGCGAAGTATGTTTGACACCCTCCCCGTGGATCATTTCCATGGTTAAGAATTCAGGTTTCCCTCCCCGCCACCCTCCCTTCCTTTCTTCCTTCTCCATCTCTTCTTTTCCGTTTTCACCCCCATTGAAACCTGTGGGAAATGCTGGGATCCTCCTGAGCCGAAACCTTTTAAAAATTTTTTCATCTGATTTCAGAGAGGCATCTGTTGATCCCTCCATTGTCTGTGATGGAGCAAAATCTCAGACCCGTAATTATCTCTTCTCCTGGCAGGCCTTAAGATGAAACAGACAGGAAGACCTGAACGGATTCTTCTCAGATGCCACCTCTTAGCACTGGGCTTTGGGAGCCTGTTATTTGGGGCACTGCAGAAGGCAGGGCCCTATCCCGCCAAGGATCAATGGGAAAATAAGCGGTTGCTCGTGCATAGACTGCGGTCTCCTGCAGTTGTCGGGCTTCCTTGGTAATGGCTATTTATCCCCACTTAATTGCTACCTGGGCTCCCCCTCGTTCTGTGCTGCCTGGCACTTCCCACCACTGCCACCCCGGGCCAACTCCCAGAGGAACAGCACGCCTGCCCGGCACCCCTTCTCGGAGGCCGGGTGTTGCCCACGGGGACCTCGGCCAGGCTGATAGAGATGCCACCTTCCCTGACTCTCTCCTGGGTGGTGGCCTCTGATCTCCCGTGCCTGGTGACAGCGGTACCAGTGCAGCCCTGGGATCTGCTCACTTGCGTCCAGGCGTTTTGCAGGAAGGGCGGAGGGATAGGGTAGGCAGTTCTCTCTGACAACAGACAGACTGAAAAAAATCAGCCCGTATTCTCAGAGAGTGGGAAAGCCTGAGAACCTCACAGAAAGAGAACCTCAAGTCCACCTACCTCTGGACTTCTTGCTGTGCGGGAGGCTAAATGGGTACCTTTTCTTAAAGAGAAGAAGAAACACGTTAGCACATAAGCAGAAATCCTACCCAAAATATTATAATCCAAGCCAGGCATTACATAATAAGCACATTATATCACGAACAAATTTGCCCAATGCAAACTAGTGTGAACTTGGAAAATCAAATACTGTAATTCATAATTTAACCCCATTTAAAGAAAAAGCTTAAGATTAAAAATAAAAAGCTTTTGTTCACTTGTTGGGCTCTCTGGGAAAGCTACATAATCACGTAACTTGCCATATTACTTTGGGGATTCATTCTGATTCCGCAGAGTTAGGCAAGCAAGTTTCGTTTTTGTTCCCATCTACACTGAGTGCCTGCTGGGCCTCGAGTCCAGTGTTGGGAAGATGGGGAGATCGTCTGCAGACATGGCAGGGAAGGGGGCTGGGATCAATCCATGAGCTATGCTGGGGCCCTGGGGTGGCAGGAAATGGTGCCCACACCCTGTGTCACCCTGGTAAGCTCGCCTGCATTGGAGAGTATAGAACACTCTCCTATTGGGAAATGTCTTCTTGGAAAAGAATCACCCTGTTAGCCCGGTCCCGCACACCACACAGTGGAGACCAGAGCAACAAACTGTAAACCCTCATTGGTTAAGCTGTTTGTCAGTATTCCTGAGTTGACTTAGTGCAATCCAGGGGTAAATGGGGACACAGCTAGGTACCCAAGCTCCTGAAAAAAAGTTTTTCTTCTTTGAGTGAGTTGTAAAGTTTTACCTCTTACATTTAAAGGGGGAAAAAAAGAGCTTCAATTACTCAGAATCCCACTTTAATTCAACAAACATATTTACCTACTTATTGGGTAAAAGGAGGACCTATGCTAGGTCCTATACAGAATAACATTTTAAAAGTCTAAGTCATTGTGCCAAGACCTTCGATGGGGAAAGAATGGTTTTTTTCAATGAATGAGTAGGAACACCTGGATAGCCACATGCAAATAAATGAATTTGGACCTCTATCTACACCAGATACAAAAACTTACTTAAAATAGATCAAAGACCAAAATATAAGAATTAAAACCATAAAATTCTTAGGACAAAGCATAGATGTAAGTGCTCATTACCTTGAATTAGGCAGTGATTTCTTTACTATGACATCAAAAGCAGGAGCAACAAAAGAAAAGAATAGATAAATGGGACTTTATCAAATTAAAAATTTTTGTTCTTCTAAGGACACCATCACGACAACAAAACAGGAGAAAATACTTGCATGTTATGTATCTGATAATAGTCTAGTATCCAGAATATATAAAGAACAATGATGGCTCAACAATAAAAAGACAACCCGATTTTTAAAAATTTGCATAAACATTTCTCCAAAGGAAATATACAAATGGCCTCTAAGCCCATAAAAATGCTCAATATCATTAGTCGTTAGGAAATGCAAATTGAAACCTCAGTGAGACACCACTTCACGTCAACTAGAATGGCTATCATCAAACAGATGTACAATAGCAAGTGTTGACAGGGTGTGGAGAAACTGGAACCTCATTCATTGCTGCTGGGAATGGAAAACAGTGACGAGAATTCTACTCCTTGATACATATCTGAAAGAACTGAAAATGTTTATCCACACAAAAAGTTGGGCACGAATATTCATAGCCAACCCAGATGTCCATTAACTGATGAATGGATAAATAAAAAGTGGTATATCCAAGCAATAGAATAGTATGTAGCCTTAAAAAGGAATTCGGTACTGATACGTGCTATAACATGGAGGAACTTTAAAAACATGCTAAGTAGGGGCATCTGGGTGGCTCAGTTGGTTAAGCATCTGATTCTTTATCTCAGGGTCTTGAGTTCAGGTTCCGAGTTAGGCGTAGAGCCTACTTAAAAGAAAAAAAAAGGCTCTCATGTTTTTATTTGTTCATTCATTCCTCAAAACTTTATTGATTATTATAATCTGCTGGGCCTTGGGGAGAGACTGTGAGTGCCCTCAAGGAGTTTCCCCAAGGAGTTCACTGTGTTAGATAAGAGGAAAGGCTGGATACAAATCCCTGTAAGACCACCCTAGGAGAGCCATCAAAGAGCTATGTGTAGGCGCAGCTGTGACCCATCCCATGGGGCAATGTTTCTGCATACAAAATTTACGGGACACATAAAATATATCTAAGGGACCTAGAATCAGCTCAGCATTGGACTGCCTTTCCTGTTCCACCACCAGCATTATGTTAGTACCAAAAACCAGCAAATGGCAGCACAATCTTGATCTCAGCAATGTAGTACAAACTTCAAACAAATTGTCAACATATAAAAGTCAGGAGGTTTCAAATAAAAACCAAAACATCTACCTTCTTTTAAAAACCTGCAGGGCTGGCATATTCTGGCATATAATTTTCAGGTGTGGGGCGGCCTAGTGTCTGCTCTCACTCACAGGTACAAAATGGGCAAGAAGCTCCTGAACTGGATGGGATTGATGAGCTGGCTGATGGGCTCAAAGGCTTATTCTACTATTCCCTTTGTTTCATATGTTTAGATGTCCATAATCAAAGGGTAAGCAAAAATTGGGGGGTATGCATTCTCCAACTGGCCCTAGTCCCCACCGTACTCTATCATCCTTGGGCACAATGTTAGTTATCATACACTAGGCTTAAGCTACTCTTTTTCTTAGTAGTATTAAAAGGCAACCAAACTCTTTCCCACACTTCACTTGTCTGCCTCATCTTCCTCATCCGTGCAAGGCCCCTGCTGGCATCTGAGTACTGTCTCTAAAAAAAGCCTTAAGTCAGGGCACCTGGGTGGCTCAGTGGGTTAAAGCCTCTGCCTTCGGCTCAGGTCATGATCTTAGGGTCCTGGGATAAAGCCCTGCATCGGGTTCTCTGCTCAGTGGGGAGCCTGCTTCTCTTCCTACTTGTGATCTCTGTCTGTCAAATAAATAAATAAATAAAGTCTTAAAAAAAAGAAAAAGAAAGATCAGCTCTTATTAAAAAAAAAAAAAAGCCTTAAGCCGAGGGCACAGCCTGGTGGCCAATGGCCACACTTGGCCCATACATGTATTTTTGTTTGGCCCAAAGAATGTTCCTCGCTAGGAGTTCAACGATAAGCATCACTTGCCAATTATCTCCAGTCTTCACCTCCTACGACGTTATTATCTGGCCTAGTAATGTTTTTTTTGTTCCTCATTTGCCTCTGGAGGTATTTGAATTTTAAAATCTAAGACAGGAGGGACAGTGGTTTTATTCCATATGTATGCTGGCTTGTAGGTTGGCACTGCCAGCCTTCGGGAGTCTTGAAACCCTGTCTGTCCACCACACTTTCCATGTAGTGGCTTTTGTGAAAGTCTTCCTATTTGGGGAGGTTTTTTTTTTTTAAGATTTTATTTACTTACCTGACAGACAGAGATCACAAGTAGGCAGAGAGGCAGGCAGAGAGAGGGGGAAAAGCAGGCTCCCTGCTGAGCAGAGAGCCCAATGCTGGGCTCAATCTCACGACCCTGGGATCATGACCTGAGCGGAAATCAAGAGTCGGACGCTTAACTGACTGAGCCACCCAGGCACTCCAGAAGCATGTAACTCATTCTGTGACTGAAAATAGCTTATACTACTTAAAAACAAACAAACAAACAAACAAAAAAAAAAAAAACCAACAGGAAGTACATGATTACTTTGAAAAATTCACAAGCTTTCTGTCAGAGAAAGAAATGCAGCCCCAAATAGGCTTAGGACATTATTATATCTCTATCAAGTTGATGACAAACATTTAAAAGGTTGGTATTCCGTGACTATAAGAAAACAAGTGCACATATATATTACTCTAGTAGCCGCAAATTGGTTGGATAAGTAACTTGCAAATTTTACAAGAGCTGTGCTCACACAATTCTATTTGGGAAATAAACTTCCAAGGAAATAACCAAAAAATGAAAGGTACAAAGCTATTCCCACTAGTGCCATTTACAAGATAGAGACAAATGTAAACAACCCCCCACCGCCAAAACCAAATAATAAGCAGAAAACTCTAGTTTATTAACAGGATAGCAAACTACAAATTCTTCAAACGGCAAGGATGTCGCCTATGGTCAATACATAATGAGCCAGAGAGAGAGAAGGATAAGTGACAAAAACTAAATGAAACTGAGAACAGTCTCACACTGATTTCATGTGAATAAGTGTAATTATTGGAAAAGGTCAGAAGAGAATATGCAGAGGTGCCCAGTGTTTGGGTGTGAAGTTCATCTATACTACAAATGAACAATTTCAAAGGGAAAGGTAGACTTGGGTTGGGGAGGTAGATGAAGATGTTGATAGTGTTTTCATGACAGAGATGAGGGGACAGAAGACAGAAGATGTGTGGGGAAGAGCAGCCCATCAGCCTGGAGGAGTGCCGAAGAGTTGCGGGGAACACTGCCGGCACTGAAACATCCAGAAGCTAACAGTCACTGTTACTTATACAAACTAGGCATGGGCTTCACTTGTGGGTTGAATTTCTTAGGGTGTAAGGTAAGAATTAACCATTTCCCTCTCTTGCTTTTCATAAATTTGCTAACAGTCTCTATCAAAGGTGCTGATGGTGTAGATAAGAGGGAACAGTGAATTCAGCCACTGGCAGGAGAATGCCATAGAGAAGACTCAGAAAACCACAGAGGAGGTGACATTTGAAGTGGGCCCTGAAGGATAAGCCGAAATGTGTCAAGAAGACCAGAGGAAAGGGTGACGTAGGGAGAAGGAGCACCCTGGGCAAAGTCACGGGAATCTAGTGTTTGGGAAGTGCTAACAGGCAAAAGTGAGCAGGTTTGGAACTACAAGTTTTTAGCACAGAAAGATTTGCTGAACACCCACAGTCTACTCCGTGTAGTTCATGACTACTTGCACCCCATAAAGCCAACCAAGGATAAAAATAATATAAACAAATACACTAAAGCTTGAACCATAGCACCCCCTGGCATGTAAAACAACTACAGACTCTCTTTGTTTGTTCTTTGTTTCTATGAGTGTGTCTTGTCAGCCCAACACAGCTGTAAATACATTTCTTGGGAAGAGCGACTGCTAGTGCCCAATAGTTTGTGCAGTACATAACCCATGCAACTGTTCCTACCCACCCTGATTATGGTTAGTATAAAATATGGAGATTAAAAGGATGTCCTGGCTCTGCGATGCTCTTGCTGTAGAGTCTTTGCCTGAGTTCTCTGATCAATCTGTTCCTAAGAGATATAAGAAAACATCCCTCTTCTTAGAATGACCTGACGCTATCCCATCATCTTCTAAGTAGACTGCTATTGATTATTTAATTCATTAGATAACTTCTTTAACAAGCATTATTTGAGTAACAAATATGGGCCAGGCTCTGTGCCCAAGCAAGAGAAAAAAATCAAACCAACAACAAGAAAGTAAGATATGAGCTCGTCCTCACGGCCCAGAAAATGAAAGTGAAAAAAGTCAAATATCTCTCTCCTTTATTTTCTACTTGGAATAATACACAAACTTCCCATTGCCTTTTTAGACTTCTCACTGTAGGCAATATCAATTCAGTCCTCTTTTTTATCTACAAAATGAGGGTAGAGATGTGAATGATCTCTATTTCATTAGCAACGGGCTATATAACCAAAAATCAACAAAGCAGGGGATGGAGACAGTTCATGATCAAATGAACTCAGAAAATGGGTCAAGTCATACTCCATCCTAGAGATTTAAATTCAGGTTCACTAATTAAAGGGTCTGCAAAAGAACTTTTCACCTTTGGCTAATCCAGGATTTCCAAAACTTATCTGAGCACAGAACCATTTTTTTTTTAAAAAGACTTTATTTATTTATTTAAAAGACAGAAAGCAAGAGCGGGGAGAAGGGCAGAAGGAGAGGGAGAAGCAGATTCCCCGCTGAGCAGGGAGCCTAATAACGGGGCTCAATGCCAGGACCCCGGGATGGTGACTTGAGCCAAAGACAGATGCTTAACTGACTGAGCCACCCAGGTGTCCCACAACTATTTTTTGTCATAGATTTTCTCTCTTTCTTTCTTCTTTCTTTCTTTCGTTCTTTCTTTCTTTCTTTCTTTCATTTCTTTCTTTCTTTCTTTCTTTCTTTCTTTCTTTCTTTCTTTCCATAGATTTTCCAACACTAAATTTAGGGAATCATTCTCAGAGTGTGAGCAAATCATGGACATTCTGCATCGGAGTCATCTGAGGGCACATTATCAAAATCTTGCAGAGAGTTCAAGGGCTTCCGGTAACATTGTAGGTCATTAATGCTTTCCAGGCAATAGTGAGTTCGTGGCTGGCAGAACTGGCAGCCAGTCACAGAACTGTGCAGAACTGAGTGCAGGCAGTGTCCCATGGAGACTCTGGGCTGGGAACAGTAGGACAGAATTAGACATCAATCACCTTAGTTCTGGTCCTGGTGATCCCTTGGATTCAGTGTGATGTGACAGAAGTCTCTCCCCTCCAAGACCATCTGTGAAATTCTGGGTTTGGGATTAGACTCATAGGCATTGTGGAAATGTCTGAAGACATTTTTTTTTGGTCAGTGATCGGGGCTCACTACTGACATGGAGTATGTAGGAGCTGTGAGTACTAGAGGTTGGTGGGGTACAGGGTATTTTCTTACCTTGAGTTGTCCTGCCTATTGCATGATTTTATGATGTTCCTCTGAACATTCAGATAAGAGGAGAAAATCCTACTACCACTTATCTAGTCAAGAAGTGCACATAAATGGTTTAACATGCACTGAAGTTTCCAGGAATGCAACTACAATCTTCAAGAGAAGATTATACTGTGTGCAGTCAGAATCTTACCAAGAACTTGACTGCCATTTTGGAAAATCACATCACCGATGATAACAGTATTCATAGGCTTTAATTAAATTGCTACTGTTACATGCCTTGCAGCTGTCACATTCATGTTGACTCTATAGTGCAAGCATTCAATGACTTCATTATGTCATCTACAGCAAGGCTATTTGACATGCCAGTGTGCCTCTTGATAAGGACCATGTGCCAGGGCATATATCAATATCTCACTTCCTTCATCAGAAAAGTCTTGCCATGAAAAAAAAAGTCAATTAAACTAAATAGTGTGCTTAGTGATATAGTCAATTTTCATTTCCAGTATCAGTTTGATGTCACTGAAGATCAGTAACAGTATATTTCAGGTATGGCATATGATCTTTCCATAGTCATAGATATAAATAAACCTTATAATCAATGTATTTTATTTCAGGAAGGGGAAGGGGACTTTACAGATATTGGTTGTAAAAAAAAGAAAATTGGGTCCAACATATTTGGTGATCATTGGATGAAATGATTGCTAAGGGCAGCGTTGGTTGATGGGCTCTCTCCCACAGCACCATCAACTGCCTCACTCAGTTCTCTGAGAAGACAATTGAAGACTTCTGAGTCTTGCCTAAAGTGAATGCTGGTCAGCTGTCACTATGGAACTATGTCACTATGGAACACCCCTTTCAACCAGAACACAAGCCCCACCTATGGAGAAAGGCTGGAGCACCTGCCAAGGATCTCAGCGGTCTTTTTCAGACTTTTAAAAAACTAATTTCTATGTGTTTCGAGTTTTGCAACTCTGTCCCTTGACCCATCTGAATGGCTGCCCCCAAGCCACAGAAAGAATTGTCTGCTCCACCAGGGGCGCAATTCAATGCCTTCTCCCCCACAAAACCGGGACAGTTACCTCCTCCACTGCTCTAGCCCCTAGATGTGTATTAGATGGTTGATGAGAGTAAAATTTCTTCGCTCCACAGTTCAGTGCAACTCAGTCCAGCAGGGGTTAAAGTTGGCTTCTTGTCTCTGCTGGGGAGCCAAGCAAGATGGGGCTCCTCCTGTGACGGACGCAGATGCCGCCATGCTTTGTTGATTACAGTCTCCCACACCAAGGAAGCTTTGACTAGGTTTGACATAATCAGCTCACAGCCTCTGCCTGCACTCTTTCACAAACAGGCCATTTTCACATCTTTTTCATGGAATCCGACAAGCGGAAAAATAATTAATGTTACCTCAGCCCAACAATGACCCTGGCTCTGATTCAAAAAGAAGGCATGTTGCATGAACTGCCCTTTAATTGAGGGTTGGGGGCAGACCCCACATACTCCTGTATCGGTTCTGCCTCCCTGGCCAAGGCTGATTAAGGCTTTCCTAAGATTGGGGATCCATGGTCACTGAGAACTACTCAGTTTCAGGTTCAAAGAGTTTCTGTGAAAGAATTCTGTTCACGGTATTTAGCATGCACAGACCTGTTGTGCCTGTCAGAGAATTCCAGATGGTACCGTTGGTTGTTCCCATTTTATTGATAAAGACAAAGTGACTGGCTCTTTGCAGAAGGTCCAGCATTAGATTTCGGTATGTTTCTATCCTTTCTTTTGAAAAAGAAAATACAAATGTATTTTAGTATAGACATCTACACGGTCGTTTACACTGTTGTGAGTGGTACAGCCATTCAAGTGGCAAAATGGTGGAGGCGCTTTGGTACAGAATCCAGCAGACCCTCAGATGGTGGGATACAGAGTTACCTGCTGACCCAGCAATTCCACTCCTAGGAATTCTTCCAAGAGAGTTGAAAATAGATGTCCACAAAAATTTTTGTATGTGAACGTTTGTGGCAGCATTATCCATAGTGGCACGAAAGTGGAAACAAGACAAATGTCTCTCAACTGACAAGTGGATAAACAAGAGTGGTATAGTCATATGACAGAATATTATTTGGTATGAAAATGGAATGAAATATATGATGTAATATGAATGAATCTTGAAAACATTATGCTAATAAGCCAGTCACACATAAGCAACATTTACTACATGACTCCATGTATATGAAATGCCCAGAATGGGCAAATATAGAGAGATAGAATATAAATTAGTGATTGCTTAGGACTGGGGAGAATGCAGGGCTGGGGACTAGATGGCTAAGAGGTGCAGGGTTTCTTTCCAACATGATGAAAAATATGTTCTAAAATTGTGATGTTGGTTCTGCAACTCTATAAATATACTAAAAGGCATTGAATTGTATACTTTTTCAAAAAAGTGTGTAATTTGGTAATCTTTCTTCCAGAAAAATGATTGTCAAATTGCGGGCCAAGGAACCTGGTAATTTTCAAGATCTTTTCAGGATGTCTGTGAATCTATACCTTTCTAACTATATATCCATGTGAGGCTGGATTTTTCTTTTCGTCTTCTTTTTTCCTCTTTTTTTTTTTTAGTGGCATTTTACATTTTAAGAGCATAAGGAAATATCGTATATATAGCAATGCATGTAAGACATTTATAAAGTATAAAAACAGACATTTTATAAGGTATAACAATCTTCAGTGACATATGAATTATAAATAAATAAAGAAGCATATAACCAAAAGAAATATTTGTGGCTGTCACTCATGAATATTACATTTTAACTTCTAACATAAGCTGGGTGTTTATAGAATTTTGTTTACTTTGAAAAAAACCTCCTCAGCTATATTTTGGGTTTTACTTTCCATGCAATGATTTCTGACAATAAAGAAGAACTGCCTTTTGTGTACACAAATGTTTGTCACAAAGGGTTAAACAAATGGGCTTCAAGTCCTGAAATAACCGATGATGACTTTTTAGGTAATCTTATTTTCTCTCTGTTTGAATGGCCACTTCATGAAAGAGTTTTCTGAATGGATCATGCATGTTAATACCATAATTTCCTCTACCCAAGGACCTCGGTTCTTTTTCTATTGACATTGAAATTATTCACTGTTTTTCCCTTCCATATTTTACACCAAGGTGGGGGGGCTGTTTTGTTTTGTTTTAAAGATTTTTTATTTATTTATTTGACAGAGAGAGATCACGAGTAGGTGGAGAAGCAGGCAGAGAGAGGAGGAAGCAGGCTCCCTGCTGAGCAGAGATATGGGGCTCAGACCTCCATCCCAGGAAGGGGTGGGGGTTTTATGGCCATTTTCTTCTAGCATCTTTTATTTAAAAACCTGAGCCATATTCTCCTAGAACAGAAGTAAAGTCTATTTGAGGTATATCCTATAGCGTTATTCTCCAAAAGTCCTCTTTGCCAACAATGACCATTTGCTCCAGAAAATGTCCAGAGTGGATTTTTCTTTATTTATTCAGCAACACAGTATAGCGCAATCCACTGAATAGAGAAGCAGATGTGAGACTCGAGCTATTTTGATCAAGCCGTAGAAAAGATTTTCAAACATAGAATAAAAACCTCTACATGGTCACTAGAATATCTGGAGAAATATGGAAAAGTAGAGACAGTAAGTGACTTTAGTGATTTGACCAACCACAGATGACTACTGCTCGCATCTCGGTACATTCCTTTTGGTCTTTTTTTCTCACTCCTTGAGTTCTGAGTCTTGTGAAGTGGCGAAGCTCTAGAAAGAGCTCTGTTGAGCAAGCCCCTTCCCTCCGTTGGTCCTTGGTTCTCCGCAAAGTAAAGTGGCCAATACCCACCTCGCTGGGGGTTCGGTGAAGAGGAATCCTGATTATACTTCCTCAAGGCCATGTTTACTTCCTGATTCCAAAAGTAGCGTGTGGTCATTAGAAAAGAAAATACTCTGTGTGTGTGTGTTTGTGTGTGCATGCGCACAAATGCAGGTACACACGCATGCGCATGTATGTGTATCATGAATATAAAAAGCAGACAACAGGATGAGCTGGGGTGTTGGATCAAGGTGGCAGATGAGAACACACATCCCTTAAAATGACAGAAAAGTGATTTACATAGAGAAAAAGCGTATCGTAGTAAATTAAAACAGATGTCACTGGCAGACCAGAGATCATGAGGAATTCCCAGAAGACAGAATGAAGAAGGGAAACAGATGAATTAAGAACAAATAAATGAGAGGAGAAACTCCAAACAGGATCAGGCAAAGCTGTAAGTGAGGAAAAACAAATACATAGACACACCAAACCCCGAGTCAGATAATGAAGATTCACCATCTCATTTTTGCTGTTCCTAAATCCAGAAGCTCTCCAAACAGAAAGTGGGTTTTTTTCCCCCTAAGTCTGGCACAAACTCATTTGCAGCAAAACCTGACCAGAAATGATATGAAACTATTGTTAGACTTTATCCATCTTGCTTTGTATGTATATTCATTAATTTCTTTGCAAAAAAAAAATAATGTATCTGGTTATAGGGTGCTATGCCAGGTCCTGCTGGGAGTGTTTTGAAATATTCAGTAAGTACAATGAACTATCTTTTTAAAATCCAAAAAATTCAGAATTCCAAAGCATGGCTGGGATCCTAGGGATCTGGATAAAGACTGTGAATTTGTCCTTGTATCAGAAGAGGCCCGTGAGAGAAAGTTAGGACTGAGGTTTCCTATTAATGGGAGAATAAGTAAGTTGTAGTATATTCCAGTGCAAGTGAAGATATACAGATTGGAAAGGAAGAAATAAACTGTCCCTATTGCAGAGAGCATGATTGTCTAGAAAAACTCCAAGGGATCTACCAAAGAATCCATGAAAAACAAAAACCACCAACATGATCTAGAACTAGTGAGTTTAGCAGATTCTAATGATTCAAAGTCAACCCACAAAAAGCAATCATGGTAACAACAATGCTATCAATGAGCAGTTGAAAACAGAAATTAAAGCACAATAATGTAGCCGATCTATATAAAAACTACAAAATGCTGATGAAATAAGCAAAAAAAAAAAAAAAAAAGCTGAATAAATGGAGAGACAAAAACTATGCTCATTAATTAAAAAACCCAACATAATAAAAATGGCAATTAACCCTTAATTAATCTATCCAAGTCCCAGCAAGATTCTTCATAGATATAGACAAACTAATCCTGAAATTTATATGGAAAGACAAAGAAACTAGAATGGCTAAAACAATTTGGAAAAGAATAAAGTGGACGAATCACACTACCTGCTTTTAAGACTTACTTACACACCTACAGTGATTAAGACAGGGCAGCGTTGGTAGAGGGATAGACACTTAGGTCATAGAACAGAGTGGA